>WNWK01042020.1:0-16171 GCA_009830355.1 Cherax destructor | reverse complement strand
AGGTGGTGCAGGTGGTAGCAACATCTAGGTGGTGCAGGTGGTAGCAACATCTAGGTGGTGCAGGTGGTAGCAACATCTAGGTGGTGCAGGTGGTAGCAACATCTAGGTGGTGCAGGTGGTAGCAACATCTAGGTGGTGCAGGTGGTAGCAACATCTAGGTGGTGCAGGTGGTAGCAACATCTAGGTGGTGCAGGTGGTAGCAACATCTAGGTGGTGCAGGTGGTAGCAACATCTAGGTGGTGCAGGTGGTAGCAACATCTAGGTGGTGCAGGTGGTAGCAACATCTAGGTGGTGCAGGTGGAGCAACATCTAGGTGGTGCAGGTGGTAGCAACATCTAGGTGGTGCAGGTGGTAGCAACATCTAGGTGGTGCAGGTGGTAGCAACATCTAGGTGGTGCAGGTGGTAGCAACATCTAGGTGGTGCAGGTGGTAGCAACATCTCTGGTGTGTGTGGGACAATGCCATTTCATCTCCTGTTATTTACACTTGGTAATATAGTGGTACCCCGGATTTCGTCAATAATTCGTTCCAGAAGGCTGTTCAAGTGCCGTTTTTGCCCCCAATTTGCCGAATTTGTTCCCATAAGGACGAATGTAAATTAGATTAGTCAGTTTCAGACCCCCAAAAATACACTTACAAAAGCACTTACAAAATTACACTTACATAATTGTTCGAGTTGGGAACTGTACGAAATCCGGGATTCCACTGTGTCTGACGTTTTTGAGAGGTTGTGTGTCATGGAGACGCAGTATATCTCTGGTCCAAAGTCCACCTCTACAACTACATTGTTCTGGCATATACGCACTGTCGTAGTCGGGAAATTGAGATTACTGAACCCAGGTTCAATACTAAGGGAGTTTATCCTAAGTGTTGGATCTGTTGGAGGTCCACAGTTAGGGTCGTTTTGGTCTCCTCGATTCCTTGCCCGACACTGTTCTGGTCACCACTGCTTCCAACATCACTGTTGTTTGGTGAAGGGTCGTTATATTTTACAAACAAGCTGTTTGTCTGGAACTTCTTGTTGTCACATTCTGAGTGAGTCAATATAAACAGTGTTAGTCTTGTACTTAAGAGTACATCTCAACACAGCACCGTACCGGAGAGTACATAGTAAGAGCAGTAGTGTCTTATCAAGTATACCCATAACACCATATGATTATATGTACAGTACAACCATGATAAGTATACATACTAAGTTATACTCCAAGAGTTAAGTAACATATCTCCTGAATTATACAAGTTATAATAACTATAATTATTACCACCCAGACATCTTTATTAAATATGACAAGTTATATTTAATAAGGATTGTATTTATTTGTGACCCAGAAGGTGCTATTGAGAAGCCACCTAGTTTATGGGACAAGTGAACTAGAATACTCTCTGACAAACTGTTACAACACTAGAAACTGCTAGATATGTACCTTTGAAGATATACCTTTGAAGAGTTTCGAGAGTATCTACTCTCTGAGCCCGGCCATGGGCCAGGCTCGTCTGGTGAATGACAGATGCGAGATGATAGATGATAAATGGATGCTAGATGATAGATAATACATGCTAGATGATAGATGATACATGTTAAATACATGCTAGATGACAGATGCTAGATAACAGATGACAGATGCTAGATACTAGATGACAGATGCTAGATACTAGATGACAGATGCTAGATACTAGATGACAGATGCTAGATACTAGATGACAGATGCTACCTGACAGATGCTACCTGACAGATGCTACATGACAGATGCTAGATACTAGATAACAGATGCTAGATACTAGATGACAGATGCTAGATAACAGATGACAGATGCTAGATACTAGATGACAGATGCTAGATACTAGATGACAGATGCTAGATACTAGATGACAGATGCTAGATAAGCAGATGCTAGATACTAGATGACAGATGCTAGATACTAGATGACAGATGCTAGATACTAGATGACAGATGCTAGATACTAGATGACAGATGCTAGATACTAGATGACAGATGCTAGATACTAGATGACAGATGCTAGATACTAGATGACAGATGCTAGATACTAGATGACAGATGCTAGATACTAGATGACAGATGCTAGATACTAGATGACAGATGCTAGATACTAGATGACAGATGCTAGATACTAGATGACAGATGCTAGATACTAGATGACAGATGCTAGATACTAGATGACAGATGCTAGATACTAGATGACAGATGCTAGATACTAGATGACAGATGCAGATACTAGTGACAGATGCTAGATACTAGATGACAGATGCTAGATACTAGATGACAGATGCTAGATACTAGATGACAGATGCTACATGACAGATGCTAGATACTAGATGACAGATGCTAGATACTAGATGACAGATGCTAGATACCAGATGACAGATGCTAGACACTAGATGACAGATGCTAGATACTAGATGACAGATGCTAGATACCAGATGACAGATGCTAGATACCAGATGACAGATGCTAGACACTAATGACAGATGCTGACTAGATGACAGATGCTAGATACCAGATGACAGATGCTAGATACTAGATGACAGATGCTAGATTAACTAGATGACAGATGCTAGATCTAGTGACAGATGCTAGATACTAGATGACAGATGCTAGATACTAGATGACAGATGCTAGATACAGATGACAGATGCTAGATACCAGATGACAGATGCTGACTAGATGAAGATGTAGATACTAGATGACAGATGCTAGATACTAGGTGACAGATGCTAGATACTAGATGACAGATGCTAGATACTAGATGACAGATGCTAGATACCAGATGACAGATGCTAGATACCAGATGACAGATGCTAGACACTAGATGATAGATGCTAGATACTAGATGACAGATGCTAGATACCAGATGACAGATGCTAGATATCAGATGACAGATGCTAGACACTAGATGACAGATGCTAGATACTAGATGACAGATGCTAGATACCAGATGACAGATGCTAGATACCAGATGACAGATGCTAGACACTAGATGACAGATGCTAGATGCTAGAGGGGGATCAATAAGTTGACTTAGTATTCTCTGGAGATGTCTTCACTTACTAGATGTGTCATTTTGCAGCACTAACAACAACAGCAGCACTAACAGGAACAGCAGCACTAACAGGAACAGCAGCACTAACAGGAACAGCAGCACTAACAGGAACAGCAGCACTAACAGGAAAAACAGCACTAACAGGAACAGCAGCTTTAACAAAAGGAACAGCAGCATTAACAACAGGACCAGCACTAACAGGAACAGCAGCACTAACAGCAGCACTAACAGCAGCAAAAAGAGTACTATCAAGAGCTCTCAAGAGCCATAACAAGAGTTTACGAGTCACCCAGCAAAAACCTTCCATTACCATCAGTCTTCACTCTTACTAACATATGTTAGCTAACACCTGTTACCCTCTAACACACTCACATGTTAACACCTCATCTAACACATATTAGCTAACACCTGTAACCCTCATATAACACACGTTGGCTAACACCTCTTACCCTCATCTAACACTTTTACTGCAGTTACCCCAGTATCAGTAACCTCTGCCCATTTTCTATCACGTATTTCAGAGACAGAAAATGTAACACAGACTCCCGTTTTCCTTAATCACCACAGAAAACGTAACAAGCCTAAGATCCCATTTTCTTTGCTCAAACATCCCCAGAGGGATGACTATATTATTACAATCGAAAGCGCTAAACCCAGAAGGGTCACAGAGCATAGGTAACTATAGAAAAATATAACCTACCTACTTCCCATTTTCTTTCCTGCCTCAGTCTTCCAGGGGTGACCACAACATACCTAAAAAAGGAAATGAACAAATTACAAATTTGAATTTGTGTATTATATATGTATATATAAATATGTCGTGATGAATAGGTAAAATTGGTCAATTAACAAGAATTTAAAATTAAGTTCTTTCTAAAATTTTCTCTTATACGTCTAAAGATATATGTTTTCATTTATGTTAATGTAAAAATTAATAATTCTGTACCAAAAGAATCTTAGAAAACTTACCTAACCTTATAATAACAAGCGCAATTTAATTTAGTCTAATCCAACTAAATATATTTTAGATAAGTTTACAATCATTTAATAAACACAATGAAATATATTTGTTGTTCGTTAGGTTCAGAATGACTTTTGCGAAATTACTGCATACACAAATTTTCGCTTGCCTTATTCGGCAAGAAGAGCTTCGCTATTAAAGTCAAAATAGCAAGTTTTACCTATTTGGCATGACATATAATGTTATATATGTCATATATAAATTTATCCTTGTGATTAAAAATAATGTATACAATTTTTTAAATAATTTGGGCCATTAACAAACATAATTGGAAATCCGCTCGGCCAGAATCCGGGTCAAATCCGAACGACTTACAAAAACGTAAACATGGTCGGCCATCTATAATACCGTAAGAAATTTTTTTTTCACCATTTTTAGGTCCAAATTTTCACCTTTTTAAGTATTTCACTGGATTTGAGGTTTTTAAAGAGGGAGTTTCTCTCTCTCTCTCTCTCTCTCTCTCTCTCTCTCTCTCTCTCTCTCTCTCTCTCTCTCTCTCTCCACACCACACACACACACACACATCCTCTTTTCTCTCTCTCTCTCACACACACACACACACACACATCCTCTTTCTCTCTCTCTCTCACACACACACACACACACACACACACACACACACACACACACACACACCTCTTTTCTCTCTCACCCACGTCCAGAAGTCAGTGATGCGGGACAAAGTGGTCTAGGAGGGGGACAGGAGCTGTGACTCAACACAAACATAAAAAACTAATAGCTATAACGGAACATAAACCAATGTCAAGCCACTCCATAGACAAGAAGAAAGTGAGGGACCTGGGAGCGATAATGTAAGAAAATCTCACCTTCCAGGATCACAACTCTGTCACTATCACAAGGAAAATGATAGGCTGGATAACTAGAGCCTTCAAAATGACAGGCTAGATAACTAGAACCTTCAAAATGACAGGCTACATAACTAGAACCCTCAAAATGACAGGCTAGATAACTAGAACCTTCAAAATGACAAGCTAGATAACTAGAACCTTCAAAATGACAGGCTGGATAACTAGAACCTTCAAAATGACAGGCTGGATAACTAGAATCTTCAAAATGACAGGCTGGATAACTAGAACCTTCAAAATGACAGGCTGGATAACTAGAACCTTCAAAATGACAGGCTGGATAACTAGAACCTTCAAAATGACAGGCTGGATAACTAGAACCTTCAAAATGACAGGCTGGATAATTAGAACCTTCAAAATGACAGGCTGGATAACTAGAACCTTCAAAATGACGGGCTGGATAACTAGAACCTTCAAAATGACAGGCTGGATAACTATAACCTTCAAAATGACAGGCTGGATAACTAGAACCTTCAAAATGACAGGCTGGATAATTAGAACCTTCAAAATGACAGGCTGGATAACTAGAACCTTCAAAATGACAGGATGGATAACTAGAACCTTCAAAATGACAGGATGGATAACTATAACCTTCAAAATGATTAGCTGGATAATTAAAACCTTCAAAATGACAGGCTGGATAACTAGAACCTTCAAAATGACAGGCTGGATAACTATAACCTTCAAAATGATTGGCTGGATAACTATAACCATCAAAATGATTGGCTGGATAATTAAAACCTTCATAATGACAGGCTGGATAACTAGAACCTTCAAAACAAGAGATGCCAAACCAATGATAGGCAGGACCTGGAGAATATACAGCGAACTTTTACTGCACTTGTAAGCACAATAAAGTACCTAAATTACTGGTAACGATAAAAGTCTTTTGACCTGTACTCCTTGGAACGCAGGCGAGAAAGATACATCATAACTTACACCTGGAAAATCCTAGAGGGACTAGTCCCAAATCTACACTCTGAAGTCACTGCCTACAAGAACAGGAGGCTTGGCAGACAGTACAAAATGCTGAAAATGAAATGCAGGGGCGCCCTGAGTACACAGATGTATGTTAGTAAGTGTAAAGGGACCAGGACTCGTCAACAACATTTTATAAAGAAGTCTAAGGGTACCAAGACTGTTGATGAGTCTGGGGTGAGAGAGGGTGAAGATGGTGGCACTGTGAATGCTTCTTGTATATATACCTGCATGACCTTTTGTATCCAGAATTCACTAAAACATTCACCAGCACTACCACCAGTCCTACCACCACTCCCACCAGCAATACCACCAGTCCTACCACCACCACTACCACCAGTCCTACCAGCACTACCACCAGTCCTACCACCACTCAACCACTACCAGTCCTACCACCACCCACCCACTACCAGTCCTACCACCACCCACCCACTACCAGTCCTACCACCACTCAACCACTACCAGTCCTACCACCACCCACCCACTACCAGTCCTACCACCACCCACCCACTACCAGTCCTACCACCACCCACCTACCACAAATATCTTCAACAGAGGTGCTGCTGATGCGCCAGGTTGTGGTACACACACTAGACTATCTACACTTACCAACCTCAACTCTTACTATGATAGAAAAATATTTACAACAGATTACCCTGACCAGGTGAATCTATGTAAAAAAAATAAAAAAAAAATTATAATAGTTATCCTTTCAAAGTGATATGTAAATTAATATTTATAATAGTTATCCCTTCAAAGTGATATGTAAATTAACATTTAATATAGTTTATCCTAACGTAAAAAAAATCACATTTATAATAGTTTATCCTGACGGGGTGACAATAATATGCAAAACTGGCGGGAAAAACAGCTGATTTTTGTTGACATATGGAGGAACTGAGGGGCGGTGTTGCCAATGTTCCGGTAATTTATTACCGCTAAACCCGTGGGGGTCGTAGCGCGCCTGTGGGCATGAGGGGTAAAGAGGTTTGATACTAGGAAGAGGAGGGTAGCACGTTACCTCGGATCAAAAGCCCCTGATGGCAGCTACGCAGCAGTGTTGCCATATGAGGGGATGAGTTGCCATACAGCTCTTTGAATTTATTTAATATATTTAATTACGATATTGAGAGAGAGAGACAGAGAGAGAGGAAGAGATAGAGAGGGGGAGAGACTGAGGGGAGAGAAGAAGGGAAAGAGGGAGATAGAGAGACTGAGGAAAAGAAAGAGATAGAGAGGGGTAGAGAGAGAGAGGAAGGGGGAGAGAGAGGAAGAGGGAGATAGGGAGGGTGAGATTAACAGATAAACTTAAAAACGTTAAAAAACGCGCGTCGCTTCTTTTATAATCAAATTATCAAAAGTCCGGAATGCGCTAGATCCGTACGACCCACACATGCAACAATAATAATATTTAGAATATAATAATCTGCGAGTCATCCCCCACCAGAGTAGTACTGGGTGGGGGAGGGGGTAGGGGGTGCCAAGAGAGCAATAAGGTCGATATTACCCCCTAGAGACACATAATATAAACCATCGTAGCCAGCCAACCTAGCTATCGCATTTCCTCACAAAAATTATCACACACTTGAGAGTTAATTACCGTAATAAAATAAATAAGTTGTGTCGAATAGGTAAAATTGGTCAATTATCAAGAACTCTTTTAATATTAACTTCTAAAATTTTCTCTTATACGTTTAAAGATATATTTTTTTCGTCTATGTTAATGTAAAAATTAATAATTTTGTACCAAAAGCACCTTAGAAAACTTACCTAACCTTATTATAACAAGCGCAATTTAATTTAGCCTAGTTTAACTAAATATATTTTACATAGGTTTATATCTCAGTGTATATACACTGAGAGTTTATATCTCAGTGTATATACACTGAGAGGTTATATCTCAGTGTATATACACTGAGAGGTGTTATCTCAGTGTATATACACTGAGAGTTATATCTCAGTGTATATACACTGAGAGGTGTATATCTCAGTGTATATACACTGAGAGTGTATATCTCAGTGTATATACACTGAGAGTGTATATTCAGTGTATATACACTGAGAGGTTATATCTCAGTGTATATACACTGAGAGTGTATATCTCAGTGTATATACACTGAGAGGTGTATATCTCAGTGTATATACACTGAGAGTTATATCTCAGTGTATATACACTGAGAGGTGTATATCTCAGTGTATATACACTGAGAGGTGTATATCTCAGTGTATATACACTGAGAGGTTTATATCTCAGTGTATATACACTGAGAGGTGTATATCTCAGTGTATATACACTGAGAGGTTTATATCTCAGTGTATATACACTGAGAGGTGTATATCTCAGTGTATATACACTGAGAGGTGTATATCTCAGTGTATATACACAGAGGTTTTATATCTCAGTGTATATACACTGAGAGGTGTATAACTCAGTGTATATACACTGAGAGGTGTATATCTCAGTGTATATACACTGAGAGGTGTATATCTCAGTGTATATACACTGAGAGGTGTATAACTCAGTGTATATACACTGAGAGGTGTATATCTCAGTGTATATACACTGAGAGGTGTATATCTCAGTGTATATACACTGAGAGGTGTATATCTCAGTGTATATACACTGAGAGGTGTATATCTCAGTGTATATACACTGAGAGGTGTATATCTCAGTGTATATACACTGAGAGGTGTATATCTCAGTTATACACTGAGAGGTGTATATCTCAGTGTATATACACTGAGAGTGTATATCTCAGTGTATATACACTGAGAGGTGTATATCTCAGTGTATATACACTGAGAGGTGTATATCTCAGTGTATATACACTGAGAGTGTATATCTCAGTGTATATACACTGAGAGGTTATATCTCAGTGTATATACACTGAGAGGTGTATATCTCAGTGTATATACACTGAGAGGTGTATATCTCAGTGTATATACACTGAGAGGTGTATATCTCAGTGTATATACACTGAGAGGTGTATATCTCAGTGTATATACACTGAGAGGTGTATATCTCAGTGTATATACACTGAGAGGTGTATATCTCAGTGTATATACACTGAGAGGTGTATATCTCAGTGTATATACACTGAGAGGCGTATATCTCAGTGTATATACACTGGAGGTGTATATCTCAGTGTATATACACTGAGAGGTGTATATCTCAGTGTATATACACTGAGAGGTTTATATCTCAGTGTATATACACTGAGAGGTTTATATCTCAGTGTATATACACTGAGAGGTGTATATCTCAGTGTATATACACAGAGGTTTATATCTCAGTGTATATACACTGAGAGGTTATATCTCAGTGTATAACACTGAGAGTGTATATCTCAGTGTATATACACAGAGGTGTATATCTCAGTGTATATACACTGAGAGGTGTATATCTCAGTGTATATACACTGAGAGTGTATATCTCAGTGTATATATACCACACTGGAGGTTTATATCTCAGTGTATATACACTGAGAGGTGTATATCTCAGTGTATATACACTGAGAGGTGTATATCTCAGTGTATATACACTGAGAGGTGTATATCTCAGTGTATATACACTGAGAGGTGTATATCTCAGTGTATATACACTGAGAGGGATGTATATCCGAGGGTTATTGTGTATATACACTGAGAGGTTTATATCTCAGTGTATATACACTAGAGAGGTTATATCTCAGTGTATATACACTGAGAGGTTATATCTCAGTGTATATCACACTGAGAGGTTATATCTCAGTGTATATACACTGAGAGGTTTATATCTCAGTGTATATACACACTGAGAGGTGTATATCTCAGTGTATATACACTGAGAGGTATCGTTTACTATCTCAGTGTATATACACTGAGAGGTGTATATCTCAGTGTATATACACTGAGAGGTGTATATCTCAGTGTATATACACACTGAGAGGTGTATATCTCAGTGTATATACACTGAGAGGTGTATATCTCAGTGTATATACACTGAGAGGTGTATATCTCAGTGTATATACACACTGAGAGGTTTATATCTCAGTGTATATACACTGAGAGGTTTATATCTCAGTGTATATACACACTGAGAGGTGTATATCTCAGTGTATACACTGAGAGGTGTATATCTCAGTGTATATACACTGAGGTGTATATCTCAGTGTATATACACTGAGAGGTGTATATCTCAGTGTATATACACTGAGAGGTTTATATCTCAGTGAATATACACTGAGAGGTTTATATCTCAGTGTATATACACTGAGAGGTGTATATCTCAGTGTATATACACACTGAGAGGTTTATATCTCAGTGTATATACACTAGAGGTTTATATCTCAGTGTATATACACTGAGAGGTTTATATCTCAGTGTATATACACACTGTGAGGTGTATATCTCAGTGTATATACACAGAGGTTTATATCTCAGTGTATATACACAGAGGTTTATATCTCAGTGTATATACACAGAGGTTTATATCTCAGTGTATATACACAGAGGTTTATATCTCAGTGTATATACACTGAGAGGTTTATATATCAGTGTATATACACTGAGAGGTTTATATCTCAGTGTATATACACACTGAAGGTGTATATCTCAGTGTATATACACACTGAGAGGTGTATATCTCAGTGTATATCACACTGAGAGGTGTATATCTCAGTGTATATACACACTGAGAGGTGTATATCTCAGTGTATATACACACTGAGAGGTGTATATCTCAGTGTATATACACTGAGGTGTATATCTCAGTGTATATACACTGAGAGGTGTATATCTCAGTGTATATACACTGAGAGGTGTATATCTCAGTGTATATACACTGGTAGTTTACATTAATCAGTATTTTAGGTATTAAAGTATTCTTGACTGGTGGTGTACAGGTGACATGCAGCCTTAATGACCTCGTGTAGTAGATAGACTTTAAACCCCATTAACCACGCATCTAGATTTTGTTTACCTGTGAAAGATATCTCTATGCTGAGTGCTCTCTCTCTCTCTCCCCTTTCTCTGGAGATAAGAATATAAACGTGTGTGTGAGAGAGAGAGAGAAGAGAGAGAGAGAGAGAGAGAGAGAGAGAGAAGAGAGAGAGAGGGAGAGAGGAGAGGAGAGAGAGAGAGAGAGAGAGAGAGAGAGAGAGAGAGAGAGAGAGAGAGACAGGTTAGGTTAGTAAGTATTTAAAGAGAGATAGACCAGTTCGGTCAGGCTGGCTTTCTCTCTCTCACTAGTAACTCTCTCTCTCACTTTACAAAAACAATCAGCTATGTAAGCCAGACAGGAAAGCAATCCGGCTCCACACAGGGATACCAGGCTAGAGGGATGCTAAAAACACCTCACAGGTATACCACAGATATCCCCTTACCATTAGAATCCTCTCAGACCTGACAAATCTCCCTTATCACTTAAGGGGTGCTTTAAGGGGGAGGGATTAGGGGTGTTTCAAGGGGTATGGATTAGGGGTGTTTCAAGGGGTATGGATTAGGGGTATTTTAAGAGGGAGAGATTAGGGGTTTTAAGGGGGAGAGATTAGGGGTGTTTTAAGGGGGAGGGATTAGGGGTGTTTTAAGGGGGAGGAATTAAGGGTGTATACCTGAGGTATACCTCTGGTTAGTGTTTGGCAGCCTGTGGTCAAGCAGGCCCATACTGGAGTATGCAGCACCAGTTTGGAACCCACACCTGGCCAAGCACGTCAGGAGACTAGTCCCGGAGCTAAAGGGTATGTCCTACGAGGAGAGTCTGCCCCGAGTCTACCTGGAGGGTATTCCAGGGGTCAACGCCCCGCGGCCCGGTCCATGACCAGGCCTCCTGGTGGATCAGGGCCTGATCAACCAGGCTGTTACTGCTGGCCGCACGTAGTCCAACGTACGAACCACAGCCCGGCTGATCTAGCACTGACTTTAGGTATCTGTCCAGCTCCCTCTTGAAGGCAGCCAGGGGCCTTGAAGGCAGCCAGGGGCCTTGAAGGCAGCCAGGGGTCTTGAAGGCAGCCAGAGGTCTACTGGTAATGCCCCTTATGCCTTGTGGGAGGCAGCTGAACAGTCTTAGGCCCCTGACACTTATTGTGTTGTCTCTTAGTGTACTCGTGGCACCCCTGCTGTTCACTGGGGGTATGTTGCATCACCTGCCAAGTCTTTTGCTTTCTTAAGGATAGATTCCTATGTGCAGATTTGGGACCAGTCCCTCCAGAATCTTCCAGATGTAGATTATGATATCTCTCTCTCGTGTTCCCAGTAGTTAAGGTGTTTGATGGAACTTATACGTGCAGTAAAGGTTCTCTGTACATTCTCTAGATCTGCAATTTCACCTGCCTTGAATGGGGATGTTAATGTACAGCAGTATTCCAGCCTAGAGAAAACAAGTGATTTAAAAAGGATCATCATTGGCTTGATATCCCTTGTCTTGAATGTTCTCATTATCCATCCTAGTGGCATTGTTGTGGTCCTTGAAGGTGAGATCCTCAGACATTGCCACTCCCAGGTCCCTCACATTATATTTCCGCTCTATTGTGTGGTTAGAGTTTGTAGTATACTCAGTCCTAGTTATTATTTCCTCCAGTTTTCCATAACGGAGTAGTTGGAATTTGTCTTCATTGAACATCATATTGTTCTCTGTTGCCCATTTAAGGTTTGGCGTGTGATCAGTGGATGACAGTCTCAAGCAGATCCTAGTATCGTCTGCAAAGATGACACGGTGCTGTGGTTTACAATTAAGGGAAATCGACCTGACGACACTGGAGGACAGGAGAGATAGGGGGGGATATGATAACGACATACAAAATACTGAAAGGAATTGACAAGGTTGACAGAGACAATGTTCCAGAGATGGGACACAGCAACAAGGGGACACAGTTGGAAGTTGAAGACTCAGATGAATCACAGGGATGTTAGGAAGTATTTCTTCAGTCACAGAGTTGTAAGGAAGTGGAATAGTCTGGGAAGCGATGTAGTGGAGGCAGGTTCCATACACAGCTTTAAGAAGAGGTATGATAAAGCTCATGTAGCGGGAAGAGTGACCCAGTAGTGGCCAGTGAATAGGCGGGGCCAGGAGCTGTGACTCGACCCCTGCAACCACAACTAGGTGAGTACACACACACACACACACACACACAGAACACTAAACAAGCCCAAACAAGAAACAACTGTTGAAAGAGAGGAAGGGGGAAGGAAGGGGGAAGGAAGGGAGGGAAAGGTTTCAGCTGCTTGAGTGTAACCAGCTAGATGGAAGGTAATCACCAGCTAGATGGAAGGTAACCACCAGCTAGATGGAAGGTAACCACCAGCTAGATGGAAGGTAATCACCAGCTAGATGGCAGGTAACCACCAGCTAAATGGAAGGTAACCACCAGCTAGATGGAAGGTAACCACCAGCTAGATGGAAGGTAACCACCAGCTAGATGGAAGGTAACCACCAGCTAGATGGAATGTAACCACCAGCTAGATGGAAGGTAACCACCAGCTAGATGGAAGGTAACCACCAGCTAGATGGAAGGTAATCACTAGCTAGATGGAAGGTAATCACTAGCTAGATGGAAGGTAACCACCAGCTAGATGGAAGGTAACTACCAGCTAGATGGAATGTAACCACCAGCTAGATGGAAGGTAACCACCAGCTAGATGGAAGGTAATCACTAGCTAGATGGAAGGTAACCACCAGCTAGATGGAAGGTAACCACCAGCTAGATGGAAGGTAACCACCAGCTAGATGGCAGGTAACCACCAGCTAAATGGAAGGTAACCACCAGCTAGATGGAAGGTAACCACCAGCTAGATGGAAGGTAACCACCAGCTAGATGGAAGGTAACCACCAGCTAGATGGAAGGTAACCACCAGCTAGATGGAAGGTAACCACCAGCTAGATGGAAGGTAACCACCAGCTAGATGGAAGGTAATCACCAGCTAGATGGAAGGTAACCACCAGCTAGATGGAAGGTAATCACCAGCTAGATGGAAGGTAACCACCAGCTAGATGGAAGGTAACCACCAGCTAGATGGAAGGTAACCACCAGCTAGATGGAAGGTAACCACCAGCTAGATGGAAGGTAACCACCAGCTAGATGGAAGGTAACCACCAGCTAGATGGAAGGTAACCACCACCCTAGATGGAAGGTAACCACCAGCTAAATGGAAGGTAACCACCAGCTAGATGGAAGGTAACCACCAGCTAGATGGAAGGTAACCACCAGCTAGATGGAAGGTAACCACCAGCTAGATGGAAGGTAACCACCAGCTAGATGGAAGGTAACCACCAGCTAGATGGAAGGTAACCACCAGCTAGATGGAAGGTAACCACCAGCTAGATGGAAGGTAACCACCAGCTAGATGGAAGGTAACCACCAGCTAGATGGAAGGTAACCACCAGCTAGATGGAAGGTAATCACCAGCTAGATGGAAGGTAACCACCAGCTAGATGGAAGGTAACCACCAGCTAGATGGAAGGTAATCACCAGCTAGATGGAAGGTAACCACCAGCTAGATGGGGAACACCAGCTAATGGAAGGTAATCACCAGCTAGATGGAAGGTAACCACCAGCTAGATGGAAGGTAACCACCAGCTAGATGGAAGGTAACCACCAGCTAGATGGAAGGTAACCACCAGCTAGATGGAGGTAACAAGCAGATGAAGGTAACCACCAGCTAGATGGAAGGTAACACCAGCAGATGGAAGGTAACCACCAGCTAGATGGAAGGTAACCACCAGCTAGATGGAAGGTAACCACCAGCTAGATGGAAGGTAATCCACCAGCTAGATGGAAGGTAACACAGCTAGATGGAAGGTAACCACCAGCTAGATGGAAGGTAACCACCAGCTAGATGGAAGGTAACCACCAGCTAGATGGAAGGTAACCACCAGCTAGATGGAAGGTAATCACCAGCTAGATGGAAGGTAACCACCAGCTAGATGGAAGGTAACCACCAGCTAGATGGAAGGTAACCACCAGCTAGATGGAAGGTAACCACCAGCTAGATGGAAGGTAATCCACCAGCTAGATGGAAGGTAACCACCAGCTAGATGGAAGGTAATCACCAGCTAGATGGAAGGTAACACCAGCTAGATGGCAGGTAACCACCAGCTAAATGGAAGGTAACCACCAGCAGATGGAAGGTAACCACCAGCTAGATGGAAGGTAACCACCAGCTAGATGGAAGGTAACACCAGCTAGAGGAAGGTAACACCAGCTAGATGGAAGGTAACCACCAGCAGATGGAAGGTAACACCAGCAATGGAAGGTAACACCAGCTAATGGAAGGTAACACCAGCAGATGGAAGGTAACCACCAGCTAGATGGAAGGTAACACAGCAGATGGAAGGTAACACCAGCTAATGGAAGGTAACCACCAGCTAGATGGAAGGTAACCACAGCTAGATGGAAGGTAACCACCAGCAGATGGAAGGTAACCACCAGCTAGATGGAGGTAACCACCAGCTAATGGAAGGTAACCACCAGTTGATAAAGTAACCACCAGCAGATGGAAGGTAACACCAGCTAGAGAAGGTAACACAGCAGATGGAAGGTAACCACCAGCTAGATGGCAGGTAACCACCAGCTAAATGGAAGGTAACACCAGCTAGATGGAAGGTAACCACCAGCTAGATGGAAGTAACCACCACAGATGGAAGGTAACACCAGCTAATGGAAGGTAACCACCAGCAGATGGAAGGTAACCACCAGCAGATGGAAGGTAACACCAGCGATGGAAGGTAACACCAGCTAATGGAGAAGGTAACACAGCTAGATGAAGGTAACACCAGCTAGATGGAGGAACCACCATATGGAAGGAAACCACCAGCGATGGAAGGACCCAGTGAAGGAACCACCAGCAGATGAAGGTACACAGAGAGGAAGTAACACCAGCAGATGGAAGGTAACCAGCAGATGGAGGTAACACCAGCATGGAAGGTAACACCTAGATGGAAGGAACCACCAGCTGATGGAAGGTAACCACAGCAGGGAAGGTAACACCAGCAGAGGAAGGTAACAAGCCAGATGGAAGCACCAGCTGATGGAGGTACACCAGCTATGGAAGGTAACCAGCAGATGGAAGGTAACCACCAGCTAGATGGTAACCACCAGCTAATGGAAGGTAACACAGCGAGAGGAACCACCAGCTAGATGAAGTAACCACCAGCAGATGGAAGGAACACAGCTAGATGGAAGGAACACCACAGTGGAAGGTAACACCAGCAGATGGAAGGACAATAGAGAGAAGGTAACCACCAGCAGATGGAGGTAACCACCAGCAGAAAA
>WNWK01042019.1:0-16172 GCA_009830355.1 Cherax destructor | reverse complement strand
CCTTCAACAAGTTACTTCAGACTACTCCTTACCTTCAACAAGTTACTTAAGACTACTCCTTACCTTCAACAAGTTACTTCAGACTACTCCTTACCTTCAACAAGTTACTTCATACTACTCCTTACCTTCAACAAGTTACTTCAGACTACTCCTTACCTTCAACAAGTTACTTCAGACTACTCCTTACCTTCAACAGGTTACTTCAGACTACTCCTTACCTTCAACAAGTTACTTCAGACTACTCCTTACCTTCAACAAGTTACATCAGACTACTCCTTACATTCAACAAGTTACTTCAGACTACTCCTTACCTTCAACAAGTTACTTCAGACTACTCCTTACCTTCAACAAGTTACTTCAGACTACTCCTTACCTTCAACAAGTTACTACAGACTACTCCTTACCTTCAACAAGTTACTTCAGACTACTCCTTACCTTCAACAAGTTACTTCAGACTACTCCTTACCTTCACCAATTACTTCAGACTACTCCTTACATTCAGCAAGTTACTTCAGACTACTCGTTACCTTCAACAAGTTACTTCAGACTACTCCTTACCTTCAACAAGTTACTTCAGACTACTCCTTACCTCCAAAAAGTTACTTCTGACTACTCCTTACATTCAACAAGTTACTTCAGACTACTCCTTACCTTCAACAAGTTACTTCAGACTACTCCTTACCTTCAACAAGTTACTTCAGACTACTCCTTACCTTCAACAAGTTACATCAGACTACTCCTTACCTTCAACAAGTTACTTCAGACTACTCCTTACCTTCAACAAGTTACTTCAGACTACTCCTTACCTTCAACAAGTTACTTCAGACTACTCCTTACCCTCAAAAAGTTACTTCAGACTGCTCCTTACATTCAACAAGTTACTTCAGACTACTGCTTACCTTCAACAAGTTACTTCAGACTACTCCTTACATTCAACAAGTTACTTCCTGAGTGAAAACCGAGAAAAAATAAATTTTAAAAATAGAGCACATTTCATTCTCTTTGTCAGTAAGATACCCATAATTATTTTTAAGGGGACCTATCTTTTCTCTAACTTTTGTTCTATACACCTGGAAAAAAACTTTTTGGGTTAGTTTTCGAATCCCTAGCAACTTTAATTCGTAGTCCCGCTTAGCTTTTCTTATCCCCTTTTTAACGTCCCTCTTAATGTCAATATACTGATTCGTAAGATGACCCTCACCTCTTTTGATACGCCTATAAATTCCTTTCTTCTGCCCTAAAAGATATTTGAGCCTATTATTCATCCATTTTGGGTCATTTCTATTCGATCTAATTTCTTTATATGGGATAAATGTTCTTTGGGCAGCATGTATAGTGTTCAGAAAACTGTCATATTTATAGCTCTCTTCATTACCCCAGTCCACAGATGATAAGTGTTCTCTAAGTCCATTGTAATCTGCTAAGCGAAAATCTGGGACCGTTACTGAGTTATTCCTACTATGAAACTTCCATTCAATGCCAAAGGTAATTGATTTGTGGTCGCTTGCGCCGAGTTCCTCTGTAATTTCTAAATTATTAACAAGGGTTTCCTTGTTTGCTAGAACTAAGTCAAGCAGATTATTTCCCCTTGTAGGATCTGTCACAAACTGCTTCAAAAAACAATCTTGAACTACTTCTAAGAAATCGTTAGATTCTAAATTCCCAGTCAAAAAATTCCAATCAATTTGACTAAAGTTGAAGTCACCCAGAATAACTACGTTATCGTGCATTGTGGCCTTAACAATTTCCTCCCATAGTAGTCTCCCTTGGTCCCTATCTAAGTTTGGGGGACGGTATATCACACCTAAACTCAATTTTTCATGCCCCTCTGAAAATTGTATTCAGACAGACTCTGTATGTGTTAATTCAGACTTTATACCCATTTTTATACAACAATTTAAATGATCACGGACATAGAGTGCCACCCCACCCCCCTTCCCGATACTTCTGTCTACTTGGAACAATTTAAAACCCTGAATGTGACATTCGGCAGGCAAGTCCCGATTTTTCATATTAAACCATGTTTCAGTTATTGCAAAACATCAATATTACCTGTACTTGCAACTACTCTCAACTCGTCCATCTTATTCCCTAGCACTACGACTATTGGTGTAATATACACTTAAAGACCCTCCTTTCTCTTTACCCTTCCTGCTCATTTCTGTTTTTCCCTTATACCTATTACTGTCCTTGTCACCTAGTGCCACTGGCTATCCAATATCCACCTTTTTCTGCCTATTACTAGTTCCCCTAGAATTTATAACATTACTACACTGGGACTTCACTGTTTTCCCCCCATAACCCATACCACTAACTATTTCTAGTTTAAAGCCCTAACAGCTCCCTCCACTGCAGTTGCCAGTGCCCCCACCCCAGACCTAGATAAGTGAACCCCATCCCTGGCATACATGTCATTTCTGCCATAGAAGAGGTCCCAGTTGTCAATGAATGTTACTGCATTTTCCTTACAGTATTTGTCCAGCCAGCAATTGACACCAATTGCCCTGGACAACCATTCATTTCCAACTCCTCTCCTTGGCAAAATACCACATATGACAGGGTTCCCACCCTTCTTCCTAATTCTGTCTATTGCTGACCTATAGCTGCTAATCAGCTCGTCACTCCTACGTCTCCCAACATCGTTGCCTCCAGCACTGAGACAGATAATAGGATTGCTCCCATTACCTCTCATGATGTCGTCCAGACGGCTAACAATATCCTTCATCCCAGCCCCAGGATAACACACCCTCTGCCTCCTATTCCTATCCTTAAGACAAAATTCCCTATCCATAAACTTAATCTGACTATCCCCAACTAAAACAATGTTCTTACCTCGACTGGCGGTGTGCATGACGTTCTCGACGGTCTTTGTAGAGATGGTCTTCGCTGGGATGTCTTCACATTCGTCTGATAACAAGGAGAAAGAGTTGCTGGTTTTCACAGCAGTCTCCTGGACCTTCTTCAACTTCAGCTTCGTCCCTTCAGATTCGACTAGCATCCATTCGTTGGTCTGATCATCGGCGACATTGTTCCGGGGATAATCCTTGCATATACCCTTCATACGTTGAATCTCTCTTCTAGCTTCCGTTAATTCCGCCTTAAGTTGGAGATATAGCTGCTCGTAGTCGAGGGAAACCATCATCCAATCTCAGGTAGCTAATAACGGAAGCACAGCAATCTTGTTCAGTCCATCAAGATTGATGGACTGAACACATCGACTCCAGGCCGAGGGACTGATTACCTCAAACTCCTCCTTTTATTACTACTTTCTTCTTTGTATTGGACTGATGAAGCCACTGTGTGGCGAAACGTTTCCACAATAAAGATACCCAAGTGTTGCATATGTGTCTAATTTAACAACTATCATACATCCATTCAATGGTCGCTTGAGCCGAGTTCCTCTGTAATTTCTTAATTATTAACAAGGGTTTCCTTGCTTGCCAGAACCAAGTCAAGTAGGTTATTTCCCCTTGTAGGTTCTGTTACAAACTGCTTCAAAAAACAATCCTGAACTACTTCTAAAAGTCGTTAGATTCTAAATTCCTGTCAAGAAATTCCAATCAATCTGACTAAAGTTAAAGTCCCCTAGAATTACTACGTTATCGTGCCTTGTGGCCTTAACAATTTCCTCCCAAAGTAGTCTCCCTTGTTCCCTATCTAAGTTTGGAGGACGGTAAATCACACCTAAAATAAATTTTTCACACCCCTCTGAAAATTCTATCCAGACAGACTCTGTATGTGTTAATTCAGACTTTATACCCGTTTTTATACAACAATTTAAATGATCACAGACATAGAGTGCCACCCCACCCCCCTTCTCGATACTTCTGTCTACTTGGAACAATTTAAAACCCTGAATGTGACATTCGGCAGGCAAGTCCCGATTTTTCATATTAAACCATGTCTCAGTTATTGCAAAAACATTAATATTACCCGTAATATCCGAGTACTGTGATAGAGGCTAGGACCTTGGGTGGCTTTAAAAAGAGATTGGACAAATATATGAGTGGGAGGGGCTGGGTTTGATTGGTGTCGTGAGTACGGGAATAAATTCTTAGGTAGTGGTGGTTTTGATATGGACCTGCCTTGTATGGGCCAGTAGGCCTTCTGCAGTGTTCTTCCATTCTTATGTTCTAATCTCAACTCGTCCATCTTATTCCTAGCACTACGACTATTGGTGTAATAAATATTTAAAGACCCTCCTTTCTCTTTACCCTTCATAAGAACATAAGAATGGAGGAACACTGCACAAGGCAGGTCCTTATCAAAACCACCACTACCTAAGAATTTACTCCCGTACTACGACACTAATCAAACCCAGCCCTCCACTCTATATTTGTCCAATCTCTTTTAAAGCCACCAAGGTCCTAGCCTCTATCACCCTACTCGGAAGATTGTTCCACGCATCTACAACTCTGTTCGAAAACCAGTACTTGCCTATGTCCTTTCTAAATCTAAATTTATCCAATTTAAATCCCGTAATATCCTTCCTGCTCATTTCTGTTTTTCCACCATACCTATTACTGTCCTTGTCATATAGTGTCACTAGCTTTCCACTGTCCACCTTTTTCTGCCTATTACTAGTTCTCCTAGAACTTATAATATTACTACACTGGGACTTCACTGTTTCCCGAAACCCATACCACTAACTATTTCAAGTTTAAAGCCCTAACAGCTCCCTCCACTGCAGTTGCCAGTGCCCCCACCCCAGACCTGGATAAGTGAACCCCATCCCTGGCATACATGTCATTTCTGCCATAGAAGAGGTCCCAGTTGTCAATGAATGTTACTGAATTTTCCTTACAGTATTTGTCCAGCCAGCAATTGACACCAATTGCCCTGGACAGCCATGGACAGCATGGATTCACGAGGGCCGTTCCTGCCTATCTAATTTATTAACCTTCTTCACTAAAGCTTTTGAGGCTGTTGATCACGATAAAGAATTCGATATTGTTTATTTAGACTTTAGTAAGGCTTTTGATAGAGTACCGCACCAGAGACTGTTAAAGAAAGTGGCAGCTCATGGCATTGGGGAAAGGTGCTGTCATGGATCGAGTCATGGCTCACCAACAGGAAGCAGAGAGTGTGCATAAATGGGGTTAAATCCGAATGGGGACTTGTAACAAGTGGTGTTCCACAGGGATCAGTCTTAGGCCCATTGTTATTTATAATATATATCAATGACCTTGACGAGGGAATTACTAGTGATATGAGCAAATTCGCCGACGACACGAAGATATGTAGGATAATTGATTCAAACATAGATGTCATAGAACTTCAGGAAGATTTTGACAAACTTAATTCGTGGTCAGAAAAGTGGCAGATGCAATTCAATGTAGATAAATGCAAGGTTCTGAAGCTCGGGAGTGTCCATAACCCAAGCACTTATAAGTTAAATAACTGTAGATAAATGGTTCAGAGAACCGACAGTTGTTAAATTAGACACATATGCAACACTTGGGTATCTTTATTGTGGAAACGTTTCGCCACACAGTGGCTTCATCAGTCCAATACAGTAGAAAGGTATAAGGAGAGGAGGAGTTTGAGGTTATCAGTCCCTCGGCCTGGAGTCGATGTGTTCAGTCCATCAATCTTGTTGGAAGTAGCAAACGGCCGTAGAGAGGCTTATATGCTGTAATCAGGTGAGATGCAGCAGTAGGAGGCAGGTCATAGTGGTATCAACCACTAGTCGAAGTAAGTCCTTGTCCAAAGGTTTGGACAAATGTTGAAGAATCCCTTTGTATCTCTACGGCCGTTTGCTACACTTCCAACAAGATTGATGGACTGAACACATCGACTCCAGGCCGAGGGACTGATAACCTCAAACTCCTCCTCTCCTTATACCTTCTACTTTGTATTGACTGATGAAGCCACTGTGTGGCGAAACGTTTCCACAATAAAGATACCCAAGTGTTGCATATGTGTCTAATTTAACAACTTGTCGGTTCTCTGAACCATTTATCTACATCCTGTCTGACACAGCAACTTCTTGGGTTCTTGATACAAAGGGATTCTTCAACATTTGTCCAAACCTTTGGACAAGGACTTACTTCGACTAGTGGTTGATACCACTATGACCTGCCTCCTACTGCTGCATCTCACCTGATTACAGCATATAAGCCATCTCTACGGCCGTTTGCTACACTTCCAACAAGATTGATGGACTGAACACATCGACTCCAGGCCGAGGGACTGATAACCTCAAACTCCTCCTCTCCTTATACCTTTCTACTTTGTATTGGACTGATGAAGCCACTGTGTGGCGAAACGTTTCCACAATAAAGATACCCAAGTGTTGCATATGTGTCTAATTTAACAACTTGTCGGTTCTCTGAACCATTTATCTACATCCTGTCTGACACAGCAACTTCTTGGGTTCTTGATACAAAGGGATTCTTCAACATTTGTCCAAACCTTTGGACAAGGACTTACTTCGACTAGTGGTTGATACCACTATGACCTGCCTCCTACTGCTGCATCTCACCTGATTACAGCATATAAGCCATCTCTACGGCCGTTTGCTACACTTCCAACAAGATTGATGGACTGAACACATCGACTCCAGGCCGAGGGACTGATAACCTCAAACTCCTCCTCCCTTATACCTTTCTACTTTGTATTGGGCTGATGAAGCCACTGTGTGGCGAAACGTTTCCACAATAAAGATACCCAAGTGTTGCATATGTGTCTAATTTAACAACTTGTCGGTTCTCTGAACCATTTATCTACATCCTGTCTGACACAGCAACTTCTTGGGTTCTTGATACAAAGGGATTCTTCAACATTTGTCCAAACCTTTGGACAAGGACTTACTTCGACTAGTGGTTGATACCACTATGACCTGCCTCCTACTGCTGCATCTCACCTGATTACAGCATATAGCCATCTCTACGGCCGTTTGCTACACTTCCAACAAGATTGATGGACTGAACACATCGACTCCAGGCCGAGGGACTGATAACCTCAAACTCCTCCTCTCCTTATACCTTTCTACTTTGTATTGGACTGATGAAGCCACTGTGTGGCGAAACGTTTCCACAATAAAGATACCCAAGTGTTGCATATGTGTCTAATTTAACAAGTTAAATAACGTAGAACTTATCCATACAGATTGCGAGAAGGACTTGGGGGTGATAGTAAGCAGCAACCTTAAACCAAGACAGCAATGCCTAAGCGTACGTAATAAGGCAAATATATTACTGGGATTTATATCAAGAAGTGTTAGCAACAGAAGTCCAGAGGTTATATTACAGCTTTATACATCATTAGTAAGGCCTCACCTAGATTACGCAGCTCAGTTTTGGTCTCCATATTACAGAATGGACATAAATTCGTTAGAAAACATTCAGCGTAGAATGACTAAATTATTACATAGCATTAGAAATCTTGTTAAGTAAAAGGACACAAATGCAACTAATGTGACATTTTATTGTGGCAACGTTTCGCTCTCCAGGAGCTTTCTCAAGCCGTTACAAGCGATAATGGACATAGTGGGTTTATATATACTCTCAAAGTGAGGTGAAATACTAGTGGTGGTAGTAGTAGTGATATTAGTAGTAGTAGTAGTAATACAATAAGGTAGAACAATCAATATGCACATGAGTAAAAGGTGATAAAACAAATACTAGGGTAGTATAACAATAGGTTAGACAAATATTTCTGCTGGAGGTTGAAATATCGAAGGCCTGTAGGAGTGTTCCACATCTACGATGTGCTTGTGTTGAATTAGCAGGAGAGACTATGTGATGGTAGGGTTTACTGTTTTCAGGAGGATTCTTGCTAAGACTTCAGAGATGGTGAAGCTGCCTTTGTTTTGTTTAATTGTGTTAGAAACAGAGATAAGAACATAACATAAGAACATAAGAATGGAGGAACACTGCAGAAGGCCTACTGGCCCATACAAGGCAGGTCCTTATCAAAACCACCACTACCTAAGAATTTACTCCTGTACTCACGACACTAATCAAACCCAGCCCCTCCCACTCATATATTTGTCCAATCTCTTTTTAAAGCCACCCAAGGTCCTAGCCGCTATCACCCTACTCGGAAGATTGTTCCACGCATCTACAACTCTGTTCGAAAACCAGTACTTGCCTATGTCCTTTCTAAATCTAAATTTATCCAATTTAAATCCGTTATTTCTCGTTCTTACTTGGTTCGATATCCTCAGTATTTTATTAATATCTCCTTTGTTTATGCCCATCATCCACTTGTACACCTCGATGATATCTCCCCTCATTCTACGTCTCTCCAGAGAGTGGAGATTCAATGCTCTAAGTCTACCTTCATACGGGAGATTTCTTATACTGTAAATCATTTTAGTCATTCTTCTTTGTATGTTCTCCAATGAATCTATATCCATCCTGTAGTAAGGAGACCAAAACTGAGCTGCATAATCCCAATGAGGTCTCACTAGTGATGTATAGAGCTGTAAAATAACTTTTGGACTTCTGTTGCTTATACTTCTTGAAATAAATCCTAGTAATCTGTTAGCCTTATTGCGCACACTTAGGCACTGTTGTCTTGGCTTTAGATTTCTGCTTACCATGACTCCCAAGTCTTTTTCACATTCTGTATGATCAAGCTCAACTTCACCTAGTTTATAAATTCGAGGGATATTTTCATCACCAACGACTAGCACCTTACACTTGTCCACATTGAACTTCATCTGCCACTTTTCAGACCAAGACATTAATTTATCCAAATCCTCCTGGAGTTCACTGGTATCCTCCTCAGAATGAATTATACGGCCTATTTTTGTATCATCAGCAAATTTACTCATGTCACTTGCAATTCCTTCATCAAGGTCATTTATGTAAATTATGAACAACAATGGGCCCAAAACTGATCCTTGTGGAACGCCACTAGTGACAAATCCCCATTCAGATTTGACCCCATTAATGGAAACTCTCTGCTTTCTATTGGTAAGCCATGCCTCTATCCATGCTAGAACTTTACCTCCTATACCATGAGCTGCCACCTTTCTTAAGAGTCTCTTGTGAGGTACTCTATCGAAGGCCTTACTGAAATCCAAGTAAACTATATCATATTCTTTATCACTGTCTACTGCCTCAAATGTTTTATTGAAAAATGTCAGTAAATTTGTCAGGCAGGAACGACCTCTCGTAAACCCATGCTGAGATTAATTAATCAAATTATGTTCTTCAAGGTGACTTCTGATAATATCAGCTATAATTGATTCTAATAATTTGCCTACTATAGACGTGAGGCTTATTGGACGGTAATTTGATGGAATGGACTTATCCCTGATTTGAATATAGGAACTACATTAGCTATCTTCCACATCTCTGGCACAACACCAGTTAGGATGGACGTATTAAACACATTCGTTAATGGCTGACTAAGTTCCATTTTGCATTCTTTAAGTACCCTGGAAAACAACTCGTCGGGTCCCGGGGACTTATTTTGCTTCAGTTTATCTATCTGTTTGATAACCATGTCCCTCGTGACAGTAATATTAGTTAATTTGAATTCTTCAGGAACTGAATAATTGTTAATTACCTCTCATGATGTCGTCCAGACGGCTAACAATATCCTCCATCCCAGCCCCAGGAAAGCAAACCCTCTGTCTCCTACTCCTATCAATCAAACAGAAAGCCCTATCCATGTACCTAACCTGACTGTCCCCAACAACAACAATGTTTTTACCTTCCTTTGTGTCTTTCGTCGTGACGCTCCCAGAAGTCGACTCACATTCATCGGGTAGCACGGAGAATGGGTTCGATGTTTCCACAACATTCTCCTGGGTCTTCGTTGTTTCTACCTCTCCACCCGTCCTCTTGAGCCTTAACTTTGTCCCATGCGTTTTAGCCACTGTCCAGGTTCCTTTCCTGGCTTGAGGATTCTCAACAGGAGGATTACTACGAATCCTCTTGTTTTCCTCAGTCAGTCGTTGTATCTCAAGCTTAGCTACCCTCAGTTCTTCCTTCAGCTGCTGGTAGAGTAGCTCAAGAGAGGACATCTTCTTCAGATTGACAGAGAGCACACAAGACACGTCTTCACTGAGTTAAGTCAGGTCCACCACTGAGTTAAGTCAGGTCCACCATATAGGAAAATATTGGTTTGGAAATAGGGTAGTTGATGAGTGGAACAGTCTGCCTAGTAGGGTTATTGAAGCTGGGACCTTGGGCAGTTTCAAATTTAGGTTAGATAAATACATGAGTGAGAGGGGATGGATTTGAGTGGGACTCGCACTTGAGTTAATAGAATCATTAAAGCATATTTCTTGGATAGAAATGAGAATTAGGTTGGGCAATTATTCTGTTAGTGGGATGGATTGTGAAGGACCTGCCTAGTATGGGCCAACAGGCCTGCTGCAGTGTTCCTCCTTTCTTATGTTCTTAAGAACATAAGAATGGAGGAACACTGCAGAAGGCCTACTGGCCCATACAAGGCAGGTCCTTATCAAAACCACCACTACCTAAGAATTTATTGTTAAATTAGACACATATGCAACACTTGGGTATCTTTATAGAGGAAACGTTTCGTCACACAGTGGCTTCATCAGACAAGGACTTACTTCGACTAGTGGTTGATACCACTATGACCTGCCTCCTCCTGCTGCATCTCACCTGATTACAGCATATAAGCCACCTCTACGGCCTTGTGCTACACTTCTAACAAGATTGATGGACTGAACACATCGACTCCAGGCCGAGGGACTGATAACCTCAAACTCCTCCTCTCCTTACACCTTTCTACTTTGTATTGGACTGATGAAGCCACTGTGTGACGAAACGTTTCCTCTATAAAGATACCCAAGTGTTGCATATGTGTCTAATTTAACAACTTGTCGGTTCTCTGAACCATTCATCTAAGAATTTATTCCCGTACTCACGACACAAATCAAACCCAGCCCCTCCCACTCATATATTTGTCCAATCTCTTTTTAAAGCCACCCAAGGTCCTAGCCTCTATCACAGTACTCGGAAGATTGTTCCACGCATCTACAACTCTGTTCGAAAACCAGTACTTGCCTATGTCCTTTCTAAATCTAAATTTATCCAATTTAAATCCGTTATTTCTTCTTCTTATGTTCTTAGCTCAGAGAGGACGTGTCTAGGGTTCTCTGTGGACTGAACCACTTTTGCTCTGTGAAGTGAACCAAGCAACTTTACCAGCAGCTTAAGGAGGAATTGAGGGTAGCGAAGCTTGAGATACGGCGATTGACGGAGGAAAACAAGAGGATTCGTAGTAGTCCTCCTGTTGTGAGTCCTCAGGTCAAGAAGGGAACCTGGACAGTGGCCGGACTTCAAGGAACGAAGTTGAAGATCAAGAAAACGAATGGAGAGTTAGGATTGTGAAGGACCTGCCTAGTATGGGCCAACAGGCCTGCTGCAGTGTTCCTCCTTTCTTATGTTCTTATGTTAAACGATGAAGAAGAAAGAGACTGCTGTGGAAACATCGAATGCCTTCTCCGTGCTACCCGATGAATGTGAGTCGACTACTGGGAACGTCACGACGAACGACACAAAGGAAGGTAAAAACATTGTTATTGTTGGGGACAGCCAGGTTAGATACATGGATAGAGCTTTCTGTTTGAATGATAGGAGTAGGAGACAGAGGGTTTGCTTTCCTGGGGCTGGGATGGAGGATATTGTTAGCCGTCTGGACGACATCATGAGAGGTAATGGGAGCAATCCTATTATCTGTCTCAGTGCTGGAGGCAACGATGTTGGCAGACGTAGGAGTGAGGACCTGACTAGCAGGTATAGGTCAGCAATAGACATAATTAGGAAGAAGGGTGGAAACCCTGTCATATGTGGTATTTTGCCAAGGAGAGGAGTTAAGAACATAAGAAAGGAGGAACACTGCAGCAGGCCTGTTGGCCCATACTAGGCAGGGCCTAGTTGTATTGCGCGAGTCCCACTCAAATCCAACCCCTCTAACTCATGAATTTATCCAACCTAAATTTGAAACTACCCAAGGTCCTAGCTTCAATAACCCTACTAGGCAGACTGTTCCACTCATCAACTACCCTATTTCCAAACCAATACTTTCCTATATCCTTTCTAAATCTAAACTTATCTAACTTGAATCGGGTCGGGGCATTGGCTTAAGCCGGTGGGAGACTTTGACCTGCCTTGCATGGGCCAGTAGGCCTGCTGCAGTGTTCCTTCTTTCTTATGTTCTTCTTCTTATGTTCTTATTATTGCGGGTTCTCTTTTGGAGAGATATCCTCAAGACCTTATTTATATCCCCTTTGTTAATACCCATTTTCCACTTGTATACCTCGATCATGTCTCCCCTCATTCTACGTCTTACAAGTGAATGTAATTTAAGGGTCTTCAATCTTTCTTCGTAAGGAAGATTTCTAATGTAATAATATTGGTAGAATTACCGACAATATGTTAAGTAAAAGGACACAAATGCAACTAATGTGACATTTTATTGTGGCAACGTTTCGCTCTCCAGGAGCTTTCTCAAGCCGTTACAAGCGATAATGGACATAGTGGGTTTATATATACTCTCAAAGTGAGGTGAAATTCCAACAATCATCTCATGAAATTCAAAGACGCCCGACTAGTAATCAAAGAAACTAATTTCCGTAGACGCAAATGCGTTTAATACGTCCATCCTAACTGGTGTTGTGCCAGAGATGTGGAAGATAGCTAATGTAGTTCCTATATTCAAATCAGGGGATAAGTCCATTCCATCAAATTACCGTCCAATAAGCCTCACGTCTATAGTAGGCAAATTATTAGAATCAATTATAGCTGATATTATCAGAAGTCACCTTGAAGAACATAATTTGATTAATTAATCTCAGCATGGGTTTACGAGAGGTCGTTCCTGCCTGACAAATTTACTGACATTTTTCAATAAAACATTTGAGGCAGTAGACAGTGATAAAGAATATGATATAGTTTACTTGGATTTCAGTAAGGCCTTCGATAGAGTACCTCACAAGAGACTCTTAAGAAAGGTGGCAGCTCATGGTATAGGAGGTAAAGTTCTAGCATGGATAGAGGCATGGCTTACCAATAGAAAGCAGAGAGTTTCCATTAATGGGGTCAAATCTGAATGGGGATTTGTCACTAGTGGCGTTCCACAAGGATCAGTTTTGGGCCCATTGTTGTTCATAATTTACATAAATGACCTTGATGAAGGAATTGCAAGTGACATGAGTAAATTTGCTGATGATACAAAAATAGGCCGTATAATTCATTCTGAGGAGGATACCAGTGAACTCCAGGAGGATTTGGATAAATTAATGTCTTGGTCTGAAAAGTGGCAGATGAAGTTCAATGTGGACAAGTGTAAGGTGCTAGTCGTTGGTGATGAAAATATCCCTCGAATTTATAAACTAGGTGAAGTTGAGCTTGATCATACAGAATGTGAAAAAGACTTGGGAGTCATGGTAAGCAGAAATCTAAAGCCAAGACAACAGTGCCTAAGTGTGCCAATAAGGCTAACAGATTACTAGGATTTATTTCAAGAAGTATAAGCAACAGAAGTCCAAAAGTTATTTTACAGCTCTATACATCACTAGTGAGACCTCATTGGGATTATGCAGCTCAGTTTGGTCTCCTTACTACAGGATGGATATAGATTCATTGGAGAACATACAAAGAAGAATGACTAAAATGATTTACAGTATAAGAAATCTCCCGTATGAAGGTAGACTTAGAGCATTGAATCTCCACTCTCTGGAGAGACGTAGAATGAGGGGAGATATCATCGAGGTGTACAAGTGGATGATGGGCATAAACAAAGGAGATATTAATAAAATACTGAGGATATCGAACCAAGTAAGAACGAGAAATAACGGATTTAAATTGGATAAATTTAGATTTAGAAAGGACATAGGCAAGTACTGGTTTTCGAACAGAGTTGTAGATGCGTGGAACAATCTTCCGAGTAGGGTGATAGCGGCTAGGACCTTGGGTGGCTTTAAAAAGAGATTGGACAAATATATGAGTGGGAGGGGCTGGGTTTGATTAGTGTCGTGAGTACAGGAGTAAATTCTTAGGTAGTGGTGGTTTTGATAAGGACCTGCCTTGTATGGGCCAGTAGGCCTTCTGCAGTGTTCCTCCATTCTTATGTTCTTATGTTATGTTCTTATCTCTGTTTCTAACACAATTAAACAAAACAAAGGCAGCTTCACCATCTCTGAAGTCTTAGCAAGAATCCTCCTGAAAACAGTAAACCCTACCATCACATAGTCTCTCCTGCTAATTCAACACAAGCACATCGTAGATGTGGAACACTCCTACAGGCCTTCGATATTTCAACCTCCAGCAGAAATATTTGTCTAACCTATTGTTATACTACCCTAGTATTTGTTTTATCACCTTTTACTCATGTGCATATTGATTGTTCTACCTTATTGTATTACTACTACTACTACTAATATCACTACTACTACCACCACTAGTATTTCACCTCACTTTGAGAGTATATATAAACCCACTATGTCCATTATCGCTTGTAACGGCTTGAGAAAGCTCCTGGAGAGCGAAACGTTGCCACAATAAAATGTCACATTAGTTGCATTTGTGTCCTTTACTTAACAAGATTTCTAATGCTATGTAATAATTTAGTCATTCTACGCTGAATGTTTTCTAACGAATTTATGTCCATTCTGTAATATGGAGACCAAAACTGAGCTGCGTAATCTAGGTGAGGCCTTACTAATGATGTATAAAGCTGTAATATAACCTCTGGACTTCTGTTGCTAACACTTCTTGATATAAATCCCAGTAATATATTTGCCTTATTACGTACGCTTAGGCATTGCTGTCTTGGTTTAAGGTTGCTGCTTACTATCACCCCCAAGTCCTTCTCGCAATCTGTATGGATAAGTTCTACGTTATTTAACTTATAAGTGCTTGGGTTATGGACACTCCCGAGCTTCAGAACCTTGCATTTATCTACATTGAATTGCATCTGCCACTTTTCTGACCACGAATTAAGTTTGTCAAAATCTTCCTGAAGTTCTATGACATCTATGTTTGAATCAATTATCCTACCTATCTTCGTGTCGTCGGCGAATTTGCTCATATCACTAGTAATTCCCTCGTCAAGGTCATTGATATATATTATAAATAACAATGGGCCTAAGACTGATCCCTGTGGAACACCACTTGTTACAAGTCCCCATTCGGATTTAACCCCATTTATGCACACTCTCTGCTTCCTGTTGGTGAGCCATGACTCGATCCATGACAGCACCTTTCCCCCAATGCCATGAGCTGCCACTTTCTTTAACAGTCTCTGGTGCGGTACTCTATCAAAAGCCTTACTAAAGTCTAAATAAACAATATCGAATTCTTTATCGTGATCAACAGCCTCAAAAGCTTTAGTGAAGAAGGTTAATAAATTAGATAGGCAGGAACGGCCCCTCGTGAATCCATGCTGTCCATGGCTGTCCAGGGCAATTGGTGTCAATTGCTGGCTGGACAAATACTGTAAGGAAAATTCAGTAACATTCATTGACAACTGGGACCTCTTCTATGGCAGAAATGACATGTATGCCAGGGATGGGGTTCACTTATCCAGGTCTGGGGTGGGGGCACTGGCAACTGCAGTGGAGGGAGCTGTTAGGGCTTTAAACTTGAAATAGTTAGTGGTATGGGTTTCGGGGGGGAAACAGTGAAGTCCCAGTGTAGTAATATTATAAGTTCTAGGAGAACTAGTAATAGGCAGAAAAAGGTGGACAGTGGAAAGCTAGTGACACTATATGACAAGGACAGTAATAGGTATGGTGGAAAAACAGAAATGAGCAGGAAGGATATTACGGGATTTAAATTGGATAAATTTAGATTTAGAAAGGACATAGGCAAGTACTGGTTTTCGAACAGAGTTGTAGATGCGTGGAACAATCTTCCGAGTAGGGTGATAGAGGCTAGGACCTTGGGTGGCTTTAAAAAGAGATTGGACAAATATATGAGTGGGAGGGGCTGGGTTTGATTAGTGTCGTGAGTACGGGAGTAAATTCTTAGGTAGTGGTGGTTTTGATAAGGACCTGCCTTGTGCAGTGTTCCTCCATTCTTATGTTCTTATGAAGGGTAAAGAGAAAGGAGGGTCTTTAAATATTTATTACACCAATAGTCGTAGTGCTAGGAATAAGATGGACGAGTTGAGATTAGAACATAAGAATGGAAGAACACTGCAGAAGGCCTACTGGCCCATACAAGGCAGGTCCATAT
>WNWK01042018.1:0-16172 GCA_009830355.1 Cherax destructor | reverse complement strand
AAAATGATGGCATTAAATCCTTCTCTTTTTCCCCCCCTTCCTTTTTCCCCCTCTCTTCTCCCCCTTTCTTCTCCCCCCCTCTCTCTCTTTCCCCCTCTCTTTCCCCCTCTCTCTCTTTCCCCCTCTCTCTCTTTCCCCCTCTCTCTCTTTCCCCCCTCTCTTTCCCCCTCTCTCTCTTTTCCCCCTCTCTCTCTTTCCCCCTCTCTCTCTTTCCCCCTCTCTCTTTCCCCCTCTCTCTCTTTCCCCCTCTCTCTTTTCCCCCTCTCTCTTTCCCCCTCTCTTTTTCCCCCTCTCTCTCTTTCCCCCTCTCTCTTTTCCCCCTCTCTCTCTTTCCCCCTCTCTCTCTTTCCCCCTCTCTCTTTCCCCCTCTCTCTTTTCCCCCTCTCTCTCTTTCCCCCCCTCTCTCTTTCCCCCTCTCTCTCTTCCCCCCTCTCTCCCCCCTTTCCCCCTCTCTCTCTTTCCCCCTCTCTCTCTTTCCCCCTCTCTCTCTTTCCCCCTCTCTCTCTTTCCCCCTCTCTCTCTTTCCCCCTCTCTCTTTTCCCCCCTCTCTCTTTCCCCCTCTCTCTCCCCCTCTCTCTCTTTCCCCCTCTCTCTCTTTCCCCCTCTCTCTCTTTCCCCCTCTCTCTCTTTCCCCCTCTCTCTCTTTCCCCCTCTCTCTCTTTCCCCCTCTCTCTCTTTCCCCCTCTCTCTCTTTCCCCCTCTCTCTCTTTCCCCCTCTCTCTCTTTCCCCTCTCTCTCTTTCCCCCTCTCTCTTTTCCCCCTCTCTCTCTTTCCCCCTCTCTCTCTTTCCCCCTCTCTCTCTTCCCCCTCTCTCTCTTTCCCCCTCTCTCTCTTTCCCCCTCTCTCTTTCCCCCTCTCTTTCCCCCTCTCTTTCCCCCTCTCTTTCCCCCTCTCTCTCTTTCCCCCTCTCTCTCTTTCCCCCTCTCTCTCTTTTCCCCCTCTCTCTCTTTCCCCCTCTCTCTCTTTCCCCCTCTCTTTCCCCCTCTCTTTCCCCCTCTCTCTCTTTCCCTCTCTTTCCCCTCTCTCTTTTCCCCCTCTCTCTCTTTCCCCCTCTCTCTCTTTCCCCCTCTCTCTTTCTTTCCCCCCTCTCCTCTCTTTCCCCCTCTCTCTCTTTCCCCCTCTCTCTCTTTCCCCCTCTCTCTTTTCCCCCTCTCTCTTTCCCCCTCTCTCTCTTTCCCCCTCTCTCTCTTTCCCCCTCTCTCTTTCCCCTCTCTCTCTTTCCCCCTCTCTCTCTTTCCCCCTCTCTCTCTTTCCCCCTCTCTCTCTTTCCCCCTCTCTCTCTTTCCCCCTCTCTCTCTTTCCCCCTCTCTCTCTTTCCCCCTCTCTCTCTTTCCCCCTCTCTCTTTCCCCCTCTCTCTTTTCCCCTCTCTCTTTTCCCCCTTTCTCTATTCCCCTCTGTTTTACCCTTTCTCCTCCCTCTCTTCCCCCTCTCTCTTTTCCCTCCCCTCCCCCTCTCTCCAACTCTGTCCTTTCTTGGTTTCCCCTTCATCTTTCTCTTACTTTTTTTCTTACCAGAAACCAGCAATGACAATTAAAGTAATCTAGGAGGCAGGGTCAGGAGCTGGGGGAATACATGTTGAACTCCCAAATATTCTTTGAAAAACCTTCATGACTACCATAATAGTCATCTGTTAGCTGTAACTTTTTATGTTACACCTTAATGTTTTAACTAAAGCTTAGTCATAAGAGAGGAGGTGGAGGAATCGTTTATATTAAATATTTACATATGGATAAGATTATTACACTGGTGAATTGGGCAAACTGTTAAGTGACCAAAATGTTATACAATTTAAAATACTGTAGTATAAATTTCTGTACCACCTACAAAACATTCAACTTTGAGAAGATGGATAGAGATATTAGTAGGATTGTTGCCTACACAGCAACTAACACTACAGTGTTAGTATTACCACTTAAAGCAGCAGATTTGGAAGAGGTGCATAGGGATACCATTAAGGTTATCATGTACAGCAGCAAATTTGTACAGGTTCACAGAGAGCATTTATGGAATTGAGGTTTTTACTTGTAAACACTGTAAAGGAAATTTTGATTACATGTACAGTGGAACCCCGGTTAACGAACACCCCGGAAATCGTGCAATTATGTAAGTATAATATTGTAAGTGCTTGTGGAAGTGTATTTTTGGGGGTCTGAAATAGACTAACCTAAATGACATTTTTTCTTAAGGATGTAAATTCGTTTGGTAATGGCACTTGAGCAGGCTTCTGCAATGAATTTTTTTCGTTAACCGGGGTTCCACTGTACATTGAAAAACAAAATTCTAAATGTCGAAAGGAATAATAATCTACAAAGGATAAAAATAAGTAATGATTTAACCAAGAAATAAGAGATATTGATTGAAACATAATGTGTGTGTAAGAAATTGAAAGACAAACCCTGAGGAGCAGAAGTCAGAGACTGATAAAAAAAAAAATTGAATATGAAGGCAGAATTGCCTAAATTATCTAAGTTGAGTTTTTATAATACAGTGGGCCCCCGGTTTTTGTACGGTCCGAATATTGTACAATTTGGATTTAGAACACTTTTTTAGGTGAAATTTTGGTTTGGATTTTGTACCTGCATCCGGAAATTGTACGTATCAGACGCGTCCACCCGCTCCCCGGGATGCCGCCACTTTCATGCATACGTGTCTCAGTCTGGCTGTCACTGGTTAAATGAGCAGTCATCCGAAACATTTTGCAATTTTTGTGCTTGTTTATTGATTGCAACTGCGAAATAAGCCACCATGGGCCCAAAGAAAGTTCCTTGTGCCAGCCCTTTGGTAAAGAAGGTGAGAAACATGATAGAATTCAAGAAAGAAATTGTAGAAAAATACGAAAGCGGCGTACGTGTAACTGAGCTTGCCAGGATGTATGGGAAGTCAAAATCAACAATCTGTTCCATCCTGGCAAAGAAAGTAGAAATCAAGGAAGCTAAAGTTGCAAAAGGGGTAAATATGCTAACAAAACAGATCACAAACAACGAAGATGTGGAGAAGTTGTTGGTGTGGATCAACGAAAAACAGTTTGCAGGAGATAGTGTTGTGGAGTCCATCATTTGTGAAAAGGCAAGGCAGTTGCATGCGGAACTGGAATCACATTTGGAACGAGTGCTGCTGTTTAGTGAATTTAAGGCCAGCAAAGGCTGGTTCAACAGATTAAAGAAGCGTAGTGGCATACACAGTGTTGTAATGCATGGTGAGGCTGCAAGTTCAGACAAACGTGCGACTGAAGAATTCGTTGATGAATTCAAGGAATACGTAGAGGCTGAAGGATTCCTCCCCCAAGGGGGATTCCCCTTCCAAACAATAACCTCAACTCCCTCTCCCCTCCTCTCCTTCTTCAATACGCCAACAAGAGTCTTCAATAAAGGTTTGTAATGTTCATTTATCATTAAAATTAGTGCTTTTATATTTATTTCTCATTGTTTTCTGTATGTAAAACTATAGTTATTCTTTAAAAAATGTATTTTTTGTTAATATTTTTGGGTGTCTGGAACGGATTAATTATATTTACATTATTTCTTATGGGAAATATTACTGCGTTTTTTGTATTTTTCGAATTTAGAACGACCTTCTGGAACGGATTAACCCTTTAAGGGTTATTGACGTACTAGTACGGCTTACGCCCTGGGGTTATTGACGTACTAGTACGCCTAAATTCTAGCGCCCTCAAATCAAGCAGAAACAGGCTGTTAGGCCTAGATGTGATAGAATGGGTCTGTGCGGTCAGTGTGCGCAGTATAAAAAAAATCCTGCACCACACAGTGCATAATGAGGAAAATAAAACTCTGACCATGTTTTTGGTTTAAAACCGACTTTGCAGTCTATTTTCGTATGGTATTTATTGATGTATTCTCGTTTTCTTGGTCTCATTTGATAGATTGGAAGATATATTACAGAAATAGAGATGATGTTGATTGGTTTGACAATGACAAGTACCTTGAAATTGAGCTCAAAGTAGTGAAAATGTTCGATTTTTGATGATGTTCAAGAGTAAACAAATCACACCATGCATCCAATACACATCAACTGGCGAGTCTAATATTCATGCACAAGTGCTATAATATTATTTATACCATTTTACAATGATGCAGTTGTATACATAACAGTAAATCTTCTATTTGTTTGCGAGAATAAAATTCAAAATGAAAAGCAAAAGTAATGTAAGAGGGGCCTGGAAACGTGACTAATGAACAGAGAAGACGTTATTTTAGTGCCAGGAATGTCTGCCTTGTTTATTCTTGACCCTATTTTGAAACTGGCATCGCTTGAAATTTGTGTGAAATTGGCCAAATTGCCATTTTCTGACCACTATTTTGGGTAGTTGTAATAGGTAAATAGGCGGTTTCTTGTATTCAATTGATAGAAGAAATGGAGTTCTAGCGAAATAGCTCTAATTTTAGTTGCCTGAAACATTGGAATCTGCCGAAAATAGGGCTCAAAGTGGGCGAAATCGCCGATGCGTAAGTGTCATGGCTGCCGCAAATTCGCGAAAGCATAATTCCGTTAGTTTTCGATCAAATTTCATAATTTTTGTGGCGTTATGATCGGAAAAGATTTCTATCATTTCATAAGAAAATAATTTTTTTTTTTTTAAAATTCTTGGACCCTGAGAACGAGTTTCGGAGACCCCCCTTGGACCCTGAAAGGGTTAAGTACGAAATATGTGGTCCACTGTACTTAAGGAGCAACAAAAGGAAGAATTGCAATAAGACCTTTAACCCTTTGACTGTTTCGGACCTATATATATGTCTTATGAGCCAATGTTTCGGACGTATTTATACGCCTAAATTCTAGCGGCCTCAAATCAACCAGGAGAAAGCTGGTAGGCCCACATGTGAGAGAATGGGTCTGTGTGGTCAGTGTGCGCAGTATAGAAAAAATCCTGCAGCAAGCAGTACATAATGAGAAAAAAAAACTCTGACTGTGTTTTTGAATTAAAACGCCGTCTTTGAGGTGTATTTTCGTATAGTATTTATGGTTGTATTCTCTTTTTCATGGTTTCATTTGATAGAATGGAAAACATATTACAGGAATAGAGATGATTTTGATTAGTTTCATGATGTAAACGATCTTGAAATTGAGCTCAAAGTAGCGGAAATGTTCGATTTTTGCCAATGTTCAAAAGTAAACCAATCGCACTATGCGTCCAATACACATCAACTGGTGAGTCTAATATTCTTTCACAAGTGCACAGATATTATTTATACAGTTTTTACAATAATGCAATAGTCTGCATAACAATAAATCTTCTATTTTTTGTGTGAATAAAAAATCAAAATAGAAAGCAAGAGTAATGTAAGAGGGGCCTAAAGACATGACTAATGAACAAATAACATCTTATTTTAGTGCTAGGGATGTCTGCATTGTTTATTCTGGACCCTATTTTGAAATTGACATCTTTTTTATTTTGCATGAAATTGGCCAAATTGCCATTTTCTGACCACTTTATTGGGTAGTTGAAATCTTTAAATTGGTGATTTCTTGTACTCAATCGATAGAACAAATGGAGTTCTAAAGAAATAGCTATGAGTTTGGTCGACTGTCCCAATGGAATTGGCCTAAAATAGGGCTCAAAGTCGGCGAAATCGCCGATGCGTATATATCACTGACATGGCTAACTTTGCGAGAGCGTAATTCCGTAAGTTTTCAATCAAATTTCATACTTTTGGTGTCATTACAATCGGGAAAAGATTCTCTATCATTTCATAAGAAAAAATAATTTATCTTTTTTTCCAAAATTTTCCGACATAGAATGACAGTTTCAGAATGGGGCCTCCGACAGTCAAAGGGGTAATGACTGCAGTGGTTAAGTGACCACTATAGTAGCTAAATAGGAATGGCTCTTGTTCTCAACACTATTCAAATCACTAGTGCTCCCCCACTTAGAATACTGCTCAGTGCTGACGGCCCCGTTCAGGGCAGGAGAAATAGCAGAGCTGGAACAAATCCAGAGATCGTTTATGGCTCACATTGAGCCATTGAAACATCTAAATTATTGGGAACGCCTTCAAGTCTTGAACATGTACTCATTGGAGCGGAGGAGAGAGAGATGCATGATAATATATACATGGAAAGTACTCGAGGGCCTGGTCCCAAATCTGCACACTGCCATAACAACATACTGGAGTGAGAGATATGGGAGAAAGTGTAAAATAAACCCAGTGAGGAGCAGGGGTGTGGTGGGGACAATACGGGAGCACTGTATTAACATCCGGGGTCCCAGACTATTCAACATCTTACCAGAAGATATCCGAAACACGGCTGGAACCAGTGTAGAAGCCTTCAAGAGGAAACTGGACAAATATCTTCACCAGGTGCCAGATCAACCAGGCTGTGATGGATATGTGGGGCAGCAGGCCTCCAGCAGCAACAGCCTGGTTGACCAGGCAAGCACCAGACGAGCCTGGCCCATGGCCGGGCTCAGAGAGTAGATACTCTCGAAACTCTTCAAAGGTATATCAAAGGTATGGCCTTTACCTCAGCCTTAGCAATTGAAAATGACAACTTACTCAGCAGCAAAATTTCTTTGAGGATTGAGACTGCAATATCTATTCATACCTGCAAAATCTATTCATTAATAAATAGAGTGGGCTAGATGGACTACCAGCTAGTCTCTTGAGAACTTCCAAGAGCCAACTCTACAAATGTTTTACCAACTACATTAATATTAAATAAATGGCTAATGTTACTTTAATAAATAAGATAGAACAGGCACCCTAAACTACTACTGTATTAGTCTTGGGAAGTCAAGAATAGAAATTTTACATTAAAACAAAAAATCATGCAAAATAAATTCGGCAAAATATTTAAATTTTATATTCAAAAACTGTTAAGCTAACGCCCCCTTAGATGTATACCTTGAGCACACTACAGGTCGGCCATCACTAATCTGGCAATCAGTTATCCGGTTCCATCAATAATCCGGCACTAATTTCGGCTAGCATAATTTCAAATTTCATCATTATACTGACTCAAATAATTATATTGACTCAAATTTCATCATTATACTGACTCAGAAATTGTGCAGATGGTTGTAAATCCACAGCAGCAAGCCAGCAGAGAAGAAAGCAGTGATGAAAATGAGGAAGATGTAGCAAAAAATCTCTGTTGATAGGTTAATTAAGTGTATTCTAACCTAACCACTCTGTAATCCGGCAAACTCACTAATCCGGCACACTACAGGTCCCAATGATGCCGGATTAGTGATGGCCGACTTGTACTAGAATATTATCAGTGTAGTACCACACCAAAGACTAAGTGAAATAGTCTTGTGGTATTTGGGGAAAATACAGTGGACCCTCGGTTTTCATTCACCTCCAAACTCGAACAATTATGTAAGTGTATTTTCGTAAGTGCTTTTGTAAGTGTATTTTTGGGGGTCTGAAATGACTAATCTAATTTACATTTGTCCTTATGGGATCACATTCTTTCAGTAATGGCACTTAAACAGCATTCTGGAAAGAATTTTCAACGAAAACCGAGGGTCCACTGTAGCTTATATATTTTAACCCTTAAACTGTCCACACGTAGATATACGTTCACTCACGTAGCTGACAGAGTATTTTGAGAAAAAAATAAATTTTTCTTTTTCTTTAAAATGAAGAGTTCATTTTGTTTGTCATTCCCACATTTTGTAATACTACACACACTGAGTGCACAGACCCATTCTCTAATCTCTAGGCAACTCAGGCTTATTGTGGCAAGGTTAAAAGCATTTGAAAAAAAAACATCGATCTACGTTCGGTCAGCTACGCGAGTGAACATAAATCTATGTGTGGACAGTTTAAGGGTTAAAGTAATGATAAATAATGAAATGATACTTGTGTGATGAGTAGATGCTGTAATTAAATAATGGGTACAAGGGAAAGCAGACAGCACAAGGCATTACCCACATCAAGGCTGATTGGTGAGAGGGACTTGCTACAATCTTGAAAATTTTGTTGCAAAAGCAGTTATGCCACATTAGTGTACAGATAATAATCCTACTACAGTGCTTCATATGCTATTATTACAAATACTGCTGTGATAAATGCCACTACAGTATTTAAAATACCACTATCACAAATACCACTATTACTACCATTATTATGCTACCTCCAACATTACCCTGAATAATCCATGGTCAAATGGATTTAGGAAAAGCATATGATAGTGGATAGGGGAGTAATGTGGCAGATGTTGAAATTGTATGGAATAGGTAGTAAGTTACTGAATGCTGTAAAGAGTTTTTATGAGGATAGTGAGGCTCAGGTTAGGGTGTGTAGGAGAGAGGGAGATTACTTACTGGTAAAAGTAGGTCTTAGACAGGGATGTGTGATATCACCATGGTTGTTTAACCCTTTGGGGGTCTACAGGCCTTCTCGGAAACATGTTCTCAGGGTCAAAAATTTTTTGGAAAAAATTTTATGAAATGATAGAGAATCTTTTCCGATCATAACGACACCAAAAGTATGAAATTTGAATGACAACTTACGGAATTATGCTCTCGTGAAGTTATCGGTCTCGAAGATGTTTACGCATCGGCGATTTTGCCCACTTTGAGCCTTATTTTTGGCCAATTCCAATGTTCCAGTCAACTAAAATCATAGCTATTTCGCTAGAACTCCATTTCTTCTATCGATTGAGTACAAGAAACTGCCTATTTACCAATTTCAACTACCCAAAATAGTGGTCAGAAAATGGCAATTTGGCCAATTTCACACAAATTTTAAATGATGTCAATTTCAAAATAGGGTCCAGAATAAACAAGGCAGACATTCCTGACACTAAAATAACATCATCTCTGTTCATTAGTCACGTCTCCAGGCCCCTCTTACATTACTTTTGCTTTCCATTTTGAATTTTTATTCTCACAAAAAATAGAAGATTTACTGTTATGTATACAACTGCATCATTGTAAAAATGGTATAAATAATATCAGCGCACTTGTGCAAGAATGTTAGACTCGCCAGTTGATGTGTATTGGACACGTGGTGTGATTTGTTTACTCTTGAACATCGGCTAAAATCTAACATTTTCGCTACTTTGAGCTTAATTTCAAGGTACTTGTCATTGTCAAACCAATCAAAATCATCTCAATTTCTGTAATATATATTCCATTCTATCAAATGATACCAAGAAAATGAGAATACATCAATAAATACCATACGAAAATAACAAACAAACAAACAAACAAACAAACAAACAAACAAATTTTATTTCATTGCAGGTTACATGGGTATTGGAAGTTACAATGTAAATTGAGTGCAAGGAGAGCCACTGACATGCCATGGCATTAGGGGCAGCTTATTCTAGTCCTTAAAAACTATGTACTTAATATTAGAGAAATTTATTGAGTTTATTCTATTTAAAAATTATTAAACGAAAAAACGGTCAGTTTTTTTTTTTTCTCATGCAGTGTGTGCTGCAGGATTTTTTTATACTGCGCACACTGACCACACAGACCCATTCTTTCATATGTAGGCCTACCAGACGTTTCCCGCTTAATTTGAGGCCTCTAGAATTTACGTGTACTAGTACGGCACCAACCCCTGCTCGTAAAACGTACTAGTATGGCACCGACCCCGAAAGGGTTAATGTATTTATAGATGGGGTTGTAAAAGAAGTAAATGATAGGGTGTTGGGGAGAGGAGTTGGATTAAATTATGGGGAATCAAGTAAAAAATGGGAGTTGACAGTTACTTTTTGCTGATGATACTGTGCTTATAGGAGATTCTAAAGAAAAGTTGCAAAGGTTAGTGGATGAGTTTGGGAGGGTGTGTAAAGGTAGAAAGTTGAAATTGAACAAAGATAAGAGTAAGGTGATGAGGGTATCAAATGATTTAGATAAAGAAAAATTGGATATCACATTGGAGAGAGGGAGTATGGAAGAAGTGAATGTTTTCAGATATTTGGGAGTTGACTTATCAGCAGATGCGTTTATGAAGGATGAGGTTAACCATAGAATTGATGAAGGAAAAAAGGTAAGTGGTGCGTTGAGGTATTTGTGGAGACAAAAAATGTTATCTATGGAGGCAAAGAAGGGAATGTATGAAAGTATAGTGGTACCAACACTCTTATATGGGTGTGAAGCTTCGGTTGTAAATGCTGGAGTGAGGAGGTGGCTGGAGGTAGTGGAAATTCAGAGTGGAAATTAGAAGGAGGTGTGGAGTTACTAAAAGTATTAGTCAGAGGGCTGAAGAGGGGTTGTTGAGGTGGTTTGGTCATTTAGAGAGAATGGATCAAAGTAGAATGACTTGGAGAGCATATAAATCTGTAGGGGAAGGAAGGAGGGGTAGGGGTCGTCCTCGAAAAGGTTGGAGGGAGGGGGTAAAGGAGGTTTTGTGGGCGAGGGGCTTGGACTTCCAGCAAGCGTGTGTGAGCGTGTTAGATAGGAGTGAATGGAAATGAATGGTTTTTGGGACCTGACAAGCTGTTGGAGTGTGAGCATGGTAATATATTTAGTGAAAGGATTCATGGAAACCAGTTATTATAGATTTAGCCGAACTTGAGTCCTGGAAATGGGAAGTACAATGCCTGCACTTTAAAGGACGGGTCTGGGATAGTGACAGTTTGGAGAGACTATTCTAAACTGTAGTATCTGAGTGCCTCTGCAAAGACAGTGATTATGTATTGAGTGAGGTGAAAGTGTTGAATGATGATGAAAGTATTTTCTTTTGGGGATTTTCTTTCTTTTTGGGTCACCCTGCCTCGGTGGGAGGTGGCTGACTTGTTGAAAAAAGAAAAAGAAAAAAAACTAAGATCATGGTTGCAGTAGCTAATCACTGCATACGATCTTAGATTATTGTAAATTAGGATCAATAATTGTAGGTTATACAATGGACCCTAGGTTTTCGTTGATAATTCTTTCCAGAATGCTGTTCGAGTGCCGTTACCGAATGAATTTGTTCCCATGAGGATGAATGTAAATTAGATTAGTAGTTTCAGACCCTCAAAATACACTTCAAAAGCACTTACAAAAAACACTTACATAATTGTTCGAGTTGGGAGCTGTACGAAACCGAGGGTCCACTTTATAGATAAACTTAGAAAATTGTAGGTTATATAGATAAATTTAGATATAGAATTAGTTAAGTGTTTATTACAAATTTATATAATACTTTATGTATAATTATAGTGATGTATAATTCTGCTTAATGATAACAGTGACAATATTGTAACATAGGAGGAGGGCTTGGTGAAACATGGCAGTAAAAACACACTGGGTTTATTGATGGAAATCATACTTCAGCAGGTAATTACAGTCCCCCTGCCATCTTGCAGCACAAGCCTACTACACTGGCTTGCTCTAGCACTGTTTGTCACTGTTTCACTGCATATCACTGTTAAATTCTGTCCCTCTGTCCTCTGTTCACCGTCTTACTGGGGTCACTAGTGACTTACACCTCACAGCTTAAACACCACTCTTCATCTGCTTCTCAGTGTCTGTTTCTATCTCTGCTAAATCTTGCCCGCTTGTGTATACACTGCTAAGTTCCAGAATATTCGGGCATATCCCTCTTAGGCCACAAAATATTCTTGCCTAATTGTACTAGCCTACTTGTTTGCAGGGGTTGAATCACAGCTCCTGGCCCCCTCTTAACTCTTATTGACAAGCTTTACTGATTTTCTGGCCTCCAGAACCCGATCATACCTACTCTTAAAACTGCATTTGGTGATTTGCCTCCACCTCCTAGACTAGTGTGTTCTACTCACTAGTACTCGTCACTGAGACTGGAAAAAGTACTTCTTTATAACCTTATGGTTCATCTGCATCTTTAGTTGCCATCTGTGTCCCCTGGCTTCCTCTCCTCACATCTCAATAAGCTGTCTCTATCAATTATGTCGAATCCTCTGAATATTGTATTTTGAATGTCACATAGTTCCCCCTGGTCCTCTGTTCTAGTGTTTGGTTAAGTATCTTAAGTCTATTTCTGTACAGTATTTCCCCTCATTTCTGGTAAGAATCTCCTAGGTTTCTGTGTGCTTGATTAGGTGCAGACTCCATGCTGGCACCACTTACTCCAAAATGGGTCAAATGTAAGTATTGAATCTTAAAGTTCCTGAAAGCAGTTCTTAGGTTAGCTAGTTTATGCATATGATACTGAAGCTATATGATTGATATTTACTTCAGGTAATATGCACAATGTAGGGTCACTCGTCCCATGTTTTGCTCTCATGTTGTTACCAAACATTGGTACACAGGATTTATTTACTTCTAGAAAGTTATTTATGTAGATCAGTTTTATCATTGGTCCAAGATTTGATCCTGGGTTCACTTCCCTGGTTACTTGTGCTCACTGCAACACTTACTTGTTACCTCTTTGTCTGCAATTCATTTGGTATTCTCATATCTACTTGAGTACCTTTCCTGCCCCCCTTTGTTCCTATGCTAGTTTTATATCAGTCTCCTGTGTCAAATGTTTTTGCTACAGTTGAGGAAAGTAGTCTAACTAGCCTTCTCTCTGTTGCAATGTTTCTACCATGGATGTAAAATTCTATGAATTCGTGAGACCAAATTTGCCATTTCTTACCTCCTTTTATTTCTCTTAATACACTTGGTTCACAAACCTGCATTTATCATTCACAAAATATACACTCCCTTTCTGTAGCATTCAAATCCAAGTTAAAATTCATATATGTACCAGGGCAGGAGAGTGAGGAAATAGCCCCTCCAAACTCAGTCATAGAATAATACATAATGAGAAATAGAGAGGGAGGGAGGCAAAAAGGGAGGTGTATGTGGGGGTGAGGTGGGGGGTTCCAACACGCTAGCCACCTCCCACTGAGGCAGGGGTGACCCAAAATAGAAAAACACTTTCACCATCATTCACAGATAATCACTGTCTTTGCAGAGGTACACAGATAGGACAGTTCATATGTCACTCCAAACAGCCAATATCCCAAACCCCTCCTTTAAAGCGTAGGCATTGTATGTACTTCCCACCTCCAGGACTCAAGTCCGGATAACTGGTTTCCCTGAATCCCTTTGCAAAATATTACCCTGCTCACACTCCAACAGTTCATCAAGTCCCACAACCATTAGTCTCCACCACTCCTACCTAAGACTCTGACACATGCCTGCTGTATGTCAAAACCCCTTGCACACAAAACCTCTTTTCCCCCTCCATCCTTTCCATAGCGACCTTCTACCCCGCCTTCCCTCCACTACAGATTTATTCAAATTCAAAACAGTGGACCTCGATTGAACCTCAAAACTCACCTCATTCCAGAATGCTGTTCAAGTGCTGTTACAAACAAATTTATTCATAAGAATGATGTAACATTAGACTAGTCCATTCAGACCAAATACACTTATAAAAGCACTTACAATAAAAACTTACATGAAGCTGATTATGGGAGTGTTCAATCTAATGATATTTCATTAAGTTTACATGATTTTGTAATTACAATCATTAACTGAAGTGCAAGGAGAGCTACTGACATGCCATGTGATTTAGGGCAGCTTAATCTAATGGCTAGACTTTGTACATAATTAAGAAATTGATTGAGTTTGTTTTATTTAAATTGATTGTCAAATTACAATATGATATTACATTGTTCAAATTACAATATGATTATATTACATTGTTCTAATTACAGTATGATGATATTACATTGTAATAAGTGTTTAGTAGGATGGTAATTAATAGTAAAATTGAAATTTTCTCAAGGAAAATAACATTGAGCTTTTTTTAAAGTAATTTACAGTAGAGTATTTAGTTTAGGGTGAGTAGGTGGTATCATAATAGTAACATAATAGTAAAAATTGAAATTATCTTATAGGAAAATAACATTGAGCATTTTTTAAAGTAATTTACAGCATGAGTATTTAGTTTAGGGTGAGTAGGTGGTTTTTGAGAAGTCTTAAAATAATTTTCAGACAAGGTTATTTTAGTATTTACTGGTAATGAATTCCAGATTCTGGGGCCCTTTATGTGCATAAAATTTTTACATAGGTTGATATGGACATGGTGTATATCAAAAAGTGATCTGTGTCTTGTGTTGTGGTCATGGGTCCTATTAAAGTTGGTGAGGAGAATTTTGAGCGGAGGGTTTATATTAAAGTGTAGAGTTCTATGTATGTAGTAGGCACAAGAATAAGTGTGAATGTTCTTTATGGTGAGTAGTTTTAGGCTTTTGAATATTGGTGGAGTATGCTGTCTAGAGTGGGAATTTATCATTCCGACTGCAGCCTTTTGCTGGGTTATGAGTGTTCTAAGGTGATTTAATGTTGTTGATCCCCATGCACAGATTCCATAGGTGAGATAAGGGTAGATGAGTGAGTGATATAGTGCAAGGAGAGCTGATTGAGGCACATAGTAGCATATCTTTGATAATATGCCTACTGTCTGAAGTTTTCTTGGAAATTTGTTGTTTGTTTGGAATTTAAGGCTACTGTCAATGTGGATTCCTAGGAATTTTCCCTCTGTGAGTCTTGTGATGGGTGAACCATTGAGCGTTATGTTAAGGGAAACATTTGTGGCTCTGTTTCCAAACTGTATGAAGTAGGTCTGGTCAGTATTTAGAGTAAGTTAATTAGTCCATCCATGTTGATATTTTCTGTAATTCGGCATTAACAGTATTGGCCAGTATGACTGGATTTGGGTGAGAGAAGACATACGTTTGTCATCTGCAAATAATATGGGTTTGATTAGTTGTGATGCATTTGAGGTCATTGATGTAAATGAGGAATAGGAGGGACCCAGTACACTTCCTTGAGGGTCTCCGACTGAAATTTGTTGTGTGGAAGAGTTTGCTCCATTTGTGTACACGTATTGGCTTCTGTTATTAAGATGACTTAGGTAGTTGAGCGAGTGAGCAGTAAATCATGGTTGACTGTATCAAAAGCTTTGAGTAGATCAATGAAGATTCCCAGTGGGACTTCTTTTCTTCCAAGTGCACTGTATATTAACTAGCATGTGTATAATGGCATTATTTGTGCTCTTGTTGGTCCTGAATCCAAATGACAGGGGCAGACGTTGTGCGAGACGAAGAGGAATAGATCTGTCTATGAATTAATTTTTCAAGATTTTAGAAAGCAGTGGTAAATTAGATATTGGTCTATAATTATTCAAGTCTGTTTGATCACCTCCTTTATGAATCGGGGTGACCCTTGCTATTTTGAAAATTGATGGGAAGGTATCGTTTCAGTGATTTATTGAAGAGTGTTGCAATAATTGGTGACAGTACCTGTGAAACTTTTTTGTACATAAAAGGTGGTAAGCTGTTTGTCTCCTGTCTTGTTTTAAGGGTGTTGATTATGAGCAAGACTTATTGGGTTGGTAGGAGCTAGGAATAGTTTATCAGGGTAGGTGTTGGTTAGGTAGTCTGTTGGACGGGTGTTCGAGCTTGGGATTTATCGCTAGATTCTTTCCTATGGTGGAGAAGAAAACATTGTCTGTTTGCTCTCAGTTGGTGAGAGTAGGGGTTCATCTGTTTTTGATAATTTGATGGTATTGTTCTTGGATATCTTTTTTATTTCCTAGAATTGCAGATAGGGTTTTCCAGATCTTTTTCATATCACCTTTTATGTTATGTAGTCTGTTTCATAATACAATTTTTTTGACCACCTTATCAGGCTGATATGATTGATGAGTAGCGTTTGGATTGTTCTCTGGTTATTAGACCCCTTCTGTATTGTTTTCATATTGGTGCCTTTGTTAATGGATTTAAGGATGCTGGGTGTTAGCCAGGGATTGTTGAGTCTCTTAGCTGTGATCTGTTTAGTTTTTTTAGGGCAATGTTTGTTAGAGGTGGTGGGTTTTTTAAGGAAATTATTGATGCATTATTAGTATCTGAAATGTTTCAACTCATTATTCCAGTTGATGTTAATCATAGCTGTTATAAAGTTATTAACAGCTGACTCGTTATGTAGTCTGAAGGTAACTTTTGTAATATCTTGGGGCAAATTACCTAGGTTTTAGAGAAAAGTAGGTAGTGATCTGTGGTTTTGTCTGTGATTATGCCTGATTTTAGAGGGATATAGTGTTAGTCCAGATGTGGTCAACAATGAGATACTAGTCTCAGAGATTCTTGTAGGTTTTGATATTGTTGGTAGTAACAAGCAGTTATTTTTCCATCCTCTCTAAATGACCAAACCACTCAACAACCCCTCCAGCCCTCTGAATAATACTTTTAGTAACCCCACACCTCCTAATTTCCACACTGAATTCTCTGCATAATATTT
>WNWK01042017.1:0-16172 GCA_009830355.1 Cherax destructor | reverse complement strand
GTGGTGATACGTTGCACTTCGTGCGGAGCACCAACAGCGTGGTTGATCAGGTTTGTCCACCGGGAGGCCCCTTTCGAGACCGGGCCGCGGTGGCGTCAACCCTTCGGAACACTCTCCAGGCAGACTCCAGGTTGGTAAGGTCGGACACTAGAGTCCCTCCAGGTTTTCCCGATGTGTGAGGGATATCGCGGTACCTCCCCACCTGCATTTGAGGGAATACACTTTAAGGAATACATTTGAGGGAATACACTTGAAGGAATACATTTGAGGGGGGACACTGAGGGTTTTTGTTCACTCTCACTAGATGGATGTATGAGGAATACATCCTGTGAATGTTTTATCTATATGTATTTTTGGACGGCAATTATACAGGGGGCCCCCCGTCACCATAATTAGGTATACTACAGTTAGACGAAGTTAATTAAATGGGTTTGGCAGATTACAGCAATATTTCGCACCTGAAGAGTACAGGGCCTTAAACATAACAACTAAACATTTCTTGCTACTGGCGACGTGGTAATGTGCTGTACTTTGACATTTGTATTATTTTTTATATTTTTTTTAATACGGATGAGCAAGGAAAAAGTTTGGTTGAATACAATAGTCTCTTCAGTGACTAGTTTTTTTTTTTTTTTTTTTTTTGAAAAATTTTGAGGCCGGTGTGACTAGTTTATCATGTGCCTTGTACCCCTCCAGTGCACGATAGCGCCTACTTTATTTTTACCACATATTCATTTTGTAGACGGTAGTGAAAATTATTATTTGCCGTTCACTTTAAATTTAATCATCCGCTCTATTGAGTAGTTTGAGTTCGTTATTTTCCTCCTCCAGCTTTTTTCCGTTTTTTTCTTTCTGTAGCGGAGTAACTGAAATTCCCCCTCGTTGAACATCATATGGCTTTCTGTGGCCCAAACCGAGAAACTTTGTATATATCATCGTGAACATTTGCCGTGTCCTTAATTTTTGGCACTCTATTACAAACACTAGTATCGTTTGCGAGGGATGATACGGTGCTTTAATTAGTCTCTATGTCAGGTATTAGAAAGATAATTGAGGTGAATACTGAAAGTTGAGGAACAGCGTTTCACTGTGGCAGCCCCCTTGAGTTTGCTCTTTTATTATTACTCTTTGGGTTCTGTTAGAAAACTAAATTCCCTCTGCCCGCTTATCCACTTATTCCCATTTCACGCAATTATATGATCTATTACACCATGATCTAATCGAAGACTTCCAGTCTGTGTATACTACATCTGTATTCTGTTCGTCTTCCAATGTATCAGAGACCGCATCGGGTGATCCAGCAAATTTCGAGAGGCAGAAGCGACCTGCTCTAAACCCATGCTGGTCTGGGTTGTGCAAGTGTTGTGATTCCATGTTTAGCAATCTTGTTTCTTAAAACTATTTTAAAGATTTTGGTATTGTAAAAGTTAGTGATATCGGTCTATAGTTTTTGTGGTTGCCACAAGGTGGCGACACGAGACAGTGGATGATTGCTGTGATGACTGTATATCCAGACTCCGCCCTCCATAGGATGTTTAAGGCATTTAATTGTTCATAAATATGGAGTTAAGAAAAGGGTGGGCCAGAGGCAGAGTGTATGATGATAGTGATGACTGTACTTGATAGTGATGGTGGTACTTGATAGTGATGAAGGTACTTGATAGTGATGACGGTACTGATAGTGATGACGGAAATTGAGAGTGATAGTGGTACTTGATAGTGATGACGGTACTTGATAGTGATGAAGGTACTTGATAGTGATGAAGGTATTTGATAGTGATGACGGTATTTTATAGTGATGGTGGTACTTGATAGTGATGACGGTACTTGATAGTGATGGTACTTGATAGTGATGGTGGTACTTGATAGTGATGGTGGTACTTGATAGTGATGACGGTACTTGATAGTGATGGTACTGATAGTGATGACGGTACTTGATAGTGATGACGGGATTTGATAGTGATGGTGGTACTTGATAGTGATGGTACTTGATAGTGATGACGGGATTTGATAGTGATGGTGGTACTTGATAGTGATGGTACTTGATAGTGATGACGGGATTTGATAGTGATGGTGGTACTTGATAGTGATGGTGGTACTTGATAGTGATGGTGGTACTTGATAGTGATAGTGGTACTTGATAGTGATGACTTTACTTGATAGTGATGACGGTACTTGATAGTGGTGACGGTACTTGATAGTGGTGACGGTACTTGATAGTGGTGACGGTACTTGGATAGTTCCACGTGTTATAACCAGTACGTCTTCCTAGTCCTTCTCTTTTTCTCTTCATTCTTTCCCTTTCCCCAACTTTATATCATTCGTCTCCCATTTTCGCATTCCTCCTTCCTCAAAGTCCTTTCCCTACTCTCCTTATTTCCCCTTTCCTCGCTACTAATTCCTCCACCCCTCCCCACTCCACGCAGCTCCTTCCCCTCCCCATCTTGCTCCATCCTCCCCTCCCTTCCCCTCTCTTCCCAACAACACATTACACTTATACACACTTGGTGTGGGCGGAAAGATGAGTGTGTTTCCGGTTGTGTTCGCCTCCCCGGTTCTCCCGTCATTATGCTAATTCTCTCCTTATTCTTATTTACGTTTCCCGGTGTCGTTCTCGCTAGTGAGTTTGCTGTCAGCTGGCCGCAGCGTGTGTTGCTGGCCGCAGCGTGTGTTGCTGGCCGCAGCGTGTGTTGCTGGCCGCAGCGTGTGTTGCTGGCCGCAGCGTGTGTTTCCTTGTATCCCAACACATGCAATTATTATTTTATTATTTTTACACTACTATTATTACTATTACTGTTAATACTACTATTATTACTACTACTACTGTTACTCTTAACATTACTACTACTATTACTACTGCTGATGTTACTACTGCTACTGTTACTACTGCTACTATTTCTACTGCTATTACTACTGCTGCTGTTACTACTGCTACTATTACTACTGCTACTATTACTACTGCTACTATTACTACTGCTACTGCTATTACTGTTACTGCTGCTACTGTTACTACTGCTACTATTACTACTGCTGTTACTACTGCTACTATTGCTACTTGTACTGTTACTACTACTCCTGTTACTACTGCTACTGTTACTACATACTATTACTACTGCTACTGTTACTACTATTACTACTGCTACTATTACTACTGCTACTGTTACTACTACTACTATTACTACTTCTACTGTTACTACTATTGTTATTACTACTACTGTTACTACTATTACTACTACTATTACTGCTACTATTACTGCTACTACTACTACTACTACTATTACTACTACTAATAATAATATTGCTTCCAGAGTTATTTAAAGTTTTAACTGTATTTAATGAAACTTGTAAATTTTCTTAAGTAAAATGGTAAAACACTTTGCTGCACCGAGTCATCGAAATTTTTTTAATTTTGTTTATAAAGTTTCACGTATACAGCTGTATTGTTTCTCACTGCCATACAGTTGTATTGTTTCTCTGCCATACAGCTGTTTTGTTTCTCATTCTGCCATACAGCTGTATTGTTTCTCATTCTGCCATACAGCTGTATTGTTTCTCATTCTGCCATGCAGCTGTATTGTTTCTCACTGTCATACAACTGTATTGTTTCTCACTCTGCCATACAGCTGTATTTTCTCACTCTGCCATACAGCTGTAATGTTTCTCTGCCATACAGCTGTATTATTTCTCATTCTGCCATACAGCTGTATTATTTCTCGTTCTGCCATACAGCTGTATTGTTTCTCATTGCCATTTGTATTTTTTCTCAGTCCTTTATAGCTGTAACAAATTGTTTCTCGCTCTACTATACAGCTGCCTTCACTTGTTTCTCACTCTACCATACAGCTGCATTAAGTTGTCTACGATACAGCTGTATTAAGTTGTTTCTCACTCTACCATACAGCTGTATTAAGTTGTTTGTCACTCTACCATACAGCTGTATTGTTTCTCACTCTGATGCCATTAAATTAAAATAAAAGATGTGTTTAATTGGGTGTTGTATCAGTGTTGAGAGGCCACAAGCACGTGATCCGGAATTAATGGTGTTCCTACAACTGTTACGTAACCCGCATTTTTATTGATCGATTTGGAGGTTACTGTTGTCCGCTTGTAACTTCCTGCTGCACCCACCTCCACTCTCGCTACCTGATGGTGGCGCTGGTAGCTTTGTTTAGTGTTTTGACGAAGGTTTTTTTTTTTGTACTTATGAAGAGTGTTAGAGCAGCATTTGCACTTCTGATAGGCAAACTTTCAGTTCCTAGAGCAGTATTTACACTTCTGATCGGCATCAAACTTTAAAAGCTGGTGTATCTTAATTAGAGGAAAGTTCTGATTGTTATTGACACTTTTATTTCAAAAACTTTTTTTTTTTGCCGTACGATAATCTAACGTCTCTTGTGAAGGACTTGAACCTCTGAACACCGATGCACGGAAGGTTCAGTGAAGTGTTAGGCTGTGTACCTGTATATTTAACACTTTTTTAATTAAAAAATGGGGATTGTCTTTCTAGGGAAAGCTAAAAAAAAATGCCTCTTCTGATCGATTTTAAACAATAAACGTCAGTGTCTCTTGCTTATAGAAAAGTTCGGAGTGTAACTGTACCGTGTAGGTTCCAATCTCCCAACTTTTATTGTGGACCGAACCTTAGATGTGCAGTGTTAGTAGCTTTGGCTGCCACTGTGTTCAGTTTTTCGATAAAATAAAAAAGTCCTACAGGATTGTAGAGCATTAAAAATATAATATAAATTTGAAACGAAAACTGAAAAATAATCAGAACTTAACTTTTATGTCGCGTTCAAGTTTCACAAATATAGTTTATTCTGCTCTCACTTAAAATACACATAGCATCCTATTATTGCCAGTTTGTTTAAAAAAAAAAAATCTTACAGGATTGTAGAGCATTAAAACTGAATATAACTACACCAAAAAATTAAAAATAATGGAAACTTACCTTATTGTTGGGTGTTGAATTTTGATATATTTACTTAAAGCTGTCCGAGCAGAGAAAATATGCGACTCCTCCCTCTTACACATTACATATATATATATATATATATATATATATATATATATATATATATATATATATATATATATATATATATGCAAGACAAGCCACGGCGGATGAAAATCTTCAGAGCCGAAGATTTCCATTCCTGTGGCGTGTCTTGCATGTTTAATATCACCTGTCTGCGATTGTATTGCATGCATGCATGCATATATATATATATATATATATATATATATATATATATATATATATATATATATATATATATATATATATATATATATATATATATTATTGTAACCACGAACAAGTGGTATTGATCAATACAACACTGCGACTAGCCAAGGATTGGAACCCATGTTGTTTTGGCCCTCCTCATGGTGAGCGAAAACCACATGGCGCTCTAACTCACAGGACAACCAAATCGTACAGAATCATGCACAGCAGAGCTAGGTGTTTTACCGTGATCCGAGGACATACGGTGGTATGGGTGCCTCTGAGCTAATTTGGTGGTCCTGTGGGTTAGAACGTCATGTGGTTTTCGCTCACCATGAGGCGAGGCAAAACAACATGGGTTCGAGTCCTTGGCTAGTCGCAATGTTATTGATCAATACCACTTGTTCGTGGTTAATAATATGAAAACTGCTTGAGGCTAGTACACCAAACGGGAAGTAGAATGAAATTAGCTCAGAGGCACCCACACCACCTTATGTCCTCGGATCACGGTAAAACACCTAGCTCTGCTGGGTGCGTGATTCTTGTAGGATTTGGTGGTCCTGTGGGTTACAGCGTCGTGTGGTTTTCGCTCACCATGAGGCGGCCAATACAACATGGGTTCGAGTCCTTGGCCAGTCGCAGTGTTATTATATATATATATATATATATATATATATATATATATATATATATATATATATATACACAAACACTGATCTCTGGCCGACGGAGACTCGAACCTACGAACCTCATGACAAGGTACGCAGTGCTTTGCCGACCGTACCACACTGGACCAATAACCTTGGCGTCCAGCTCACGCTCGACGTTGATCCAAGGTACTGCGTACCTTGTCACAAGGTTCGTAGGTTCGAGTCTCCGTCGACCAGAGATCAGTGTTTGTGAATATTTCGCCTGCTCCTGTGAATTCTAGCATATATATATATATATATATATATATATATATATATATATATATATATATATATATATATATATATATATATATATATGTCGTGCCGATTAGGTAAAATTGGTCAATTAGCAAGAACTCATCTAAAATTAAGTCCTTTCTAAAAATTTCTCGTATACGTTTAAAGATATATATTTTTTCATTTATGTTAATGTAAAAATTTATAATTTTGTACCAAGAGAAACTTTGAAAACCTACCTAACCTTATTACAACAAGCGCAATTTAATTTAGCCTAATCCAACTAAATATATTTTAGATACGTTAACATTAACTTAATAATAAACAAACACAATGAAATATATTTTTTTCGTTATGTTCAGAATGATTTTGGCGAAATTATTGCATACACAAATTTTCACTTGTCTTATATGGCAAGGTGAGCGTTGCTATTTAAGCCAAAATAGCAAGTGTTACCTAATCGGCACGACATATATATATATATATATATATATATATATATATATATATATATATATATATATATATATATATATATATATATATATATATATATATATATATATTATAATTGCTACAGCAGTACTTCGTTTCTGTGTTGAACTAAAGCTTTTGAATGTGTTGATCTCCAACTCCTGGACCTCCTGGGAAGTTTGTGCTATAGCTCCTGGGTGTCTTGAGAGAGTTGAACTGCGGCCTCTTTCTTTGAGGACTTACACGTCTTGCGTTCACTGAGGTAGTGTGGACTGGGGTACCTCTTGCGTTCACTGAGGTACTGTGGACTGGGGTACCTCTTGCGTTCACTGACGTACTGTGGACTGGGGTACCTCTTGCGTTCACTGACGTACTGTGGACTGGGGTACGGGATCTGCCTCTCTGTGATCACGCAGCCACTGAAACACTTTATTTTAATTCATCCACAGTTTCCCACAAATGCTGTGTGATCTAGAGAGGAAAACACATGTTGGATCACTTGCTGCTTAACTGTCTTTCCAGAAAGGTACAAACATCATAATTTATTGATGTCTCACTGGCCGGCTACTTTAGTACTTGCAGACGTGCAGCCTTATTTGCCACCTGGCACGACGACCACACCCGCGGGAAGCAACACATGTTACAATACAATTTTTCACGGGGACACAGTGTTACTGTGTTAGAACCATTGATGACACAACCTCTATCAGACAGCAATATAGTCAGAATAAAAACTTGTTCTGCAGTGTTTATCTTTTTTTCATTGTCGGCAGTTATGCCATCCACATTCACTAATAGTCTGACTGGCTACAGACTGAGCCGAGATTGACATCTACTAATGAAATATCTGATCAGTTTAAATAATCTAGTCTCATATTAAACAGTTACAGATAACTAAGAGATAACATGGCGAATAATAGAAGATTCAATAATATTACATTCAGTGTATGTAGCGAAAGGGAATTAATACTCTGGAAAGGTCCCACTTTAATGAGTTTGATATCCGCCGAGTTTATCCATAAACATAGGTATTTAAATTTGATAGTAAATTGGCTACAGTCATTGAGTGAGAATAGAATTGCTATTGTTATGGATACTTTTGCAGCGCTGTTTGCCCCTTATGAGTTTAGCGCTTAGTTATGATTATAATAATATGGGTACTTTCCAGAGTGAGAGTGGGATCGTAGCCTCTGAGCTGGACGAGTTTCCGTGGGTCGTGTAAACTATGATAGAATTATTGCATTCATAATTAATATTTTCATAGTATTACTATGAGCTTGCTTAGTGTATGGGAGTGGTAGACGAATATAACCTCGGAATAGCTAGTATTCCGAGTCTACCGGACTTCCTACTCATTTCTGCAACATTGCAAGCTCCTGAAGATGTGTTGATTGCAACACGAAGGCCTAGAGTTATCATTCAATTCCTGTTTATATATTATATATGTATATATATATATATATATATATATATATATATATATATATATATATATATATATATATATATAATATATATATATATATATATAATACACAGCGTACCCCGGATTTCGTACTGCTCCCAACTCGAACAATTATGTAAGTGTTTTTTTAGTAAGTGTATTTATGGGGGTCTGAAACGGACTAATCTAATTTACATTCGTCCTTATGGGAACAAATTCGTTCGGTAACGGCACTCGAACAGCTTTCTGTAACGAATTATTAACGAAATCCAGGGTACCGCTGTGTTGTATATATATATATATATATATATATATATATATATATATATATATATATATATATATATATGCCCTCCTGGCATGGCAAGACTGTGGCGGGCTAGCTGCGGGATTTTCAAGGGATAAGTACTGATCAACAGGCTGACCAGATCTAAGACTGAACGGACTCAGTGTGAATACTTTGGGAAGACTCCAGTGCAGTGATAAAACTTACAGTGCATCGTTTCAACGCAAATAGTGGAAATGATGTGCAGTTTGTAAAAGGTTGGTGAGTGGTGGTAGTGTGGAAGATGGCCAGTGTGGGTGGGGAGAATAAGGCCTACACTGTGTGCCGGCCAAGATTATCGTATATACAAACCTCAAATCTCTCATAAAAACATCTACCTCCAGCACCATGCGCCATGCTTCCAGTTAACCTAGAAATGATTCGTTCGATGCATGGAATAATTAGAGACATATGTTATGGAAAAACAATGTGTGGTTAATGTTAACGAGGGTACCAGTGCCGCCTCCCCCACGCCACGGGGAGAGGGGAAAAGGGGGCTGTGTTGGAGGTGGTGAAGGAAGACACTGGTTTCAACAGTGCACATACCCACATCTTTCATGACGTACATGGAAAACAAATAATGTTGTGTGTATTGTAAACAGTGTGAACAATATATAAGTGCAAAATCCATGTGTAGTGTACTCCCCTCCTCCCCCTCCCCCCGGCGCCCCACCCAACAAACTGCCCTCCCCCACCCAACTACCTGCGCCTCCCTCACCCCAATCCCAGCGACCCCCTCCAACCCTACCAGGCCACCACGGTCAAGTTACACCTTCCACGCACCTTACCCAGCATGTCACTCCACTACAGTCTACTTAGCCAGATGAATGCCAGTCAGGAGGAAGCAAGCAGCCAGGGAAATGCACGGCTGGCAATACTAGGAGGGCAAGTGTCGGTGTTTTACAGCTTCGTTGTCTACTCTAATGGTTTCCTCCGTAAACATGGCAGCTGCCCGGGTTCAGGATGTCCTCCTGTGGACAGTGATGATCAACCCCCTTTAGGCCCCTAACCCCCCTCCAACAGATCTCATCTCATCAGAAAATCCAAGCAATTAAAGAACAGGTATCAGAACCTCACACATATTCCCAAAGCACCCCCCTCCACCGCACGGGAAATTACAGACCCAAAAAAAAAACGATGGTTCTGCTATCCTAAATGCTCCACCAACCATCAAGGATGGCACAACACTTTTTGGAATGTCTGTTGCTGTCCCCGGGAAAAAAGGGGGAAAAGGCTACCTCAATGATCTTAAATCCTTAAAAGACTTTCCAGGCTGATAACCTCCCCCTTCCCCATAAACAAAAATGGGAGACGAACCCCCTACTCCACTGACAGCAAAAAAATCAGAGTCCAAGTGAGCAAGAAAAAAAAAGGGGCAACACAGTGGGAGCAAAAAAATTATCCCCGGGTAAATCGGGCCCCCCCAGGATGCTGACACTGCTAAAAACTTAGAGGAAAGCCCCTGGGGGGGAAAAACCGGGGGACCAACAATTTCCCAAAACACCTCTGCCCCCCACGGGGGAAAACCACTGATTGTGCAAACTCGGACATTTAAAAAGCAATAATGTCTTTCCCTTTCCCGGGGCTCTGTGGGGGTTCGGGAAAAAGGCCACAACATTTAAAGGAAATGGTTAACCCTTTTTTGGGGGGGAATTGGAACACTGCTGTCAGAATCCGGTTCGTCAACAATTCCTTGGCTGGTCTGATTCCTGACGAGATTAAACCTTTTTTTTTGGGAACATCACTTTCCCCCCTTTTAAAAAAGAAGGAGGGGGGTTGGCCAATCGCAGGGGCAACACGTTTCGCCGCCTCGTTTCTAAAGCTGCTGTCAGAAGTATTCGCGCAGAGGCGCCATGGGCCTTCAACCAAAACGGTTTTGGGGTCTCTAAGGAAGTAAAAGAGGGTTCTTTAACAAGGGCATATATCACAACCTGCCTGAGGACAATGCAGGGGTTTAAAAATTAGATTTCAAGAATCATTTAATCCCCAAAAAAAGGGGACGTAGTTTGCAGCTGTACAAAAATTTTTTCCCCCCGGTTTTTTCCCCCTTTTGTTTAAACTGGATATAGAAAAGGAATCAATGCTCCTGTTTGGAGAGCATGAAATCACATCATCAGAGGGTGTCCGCGGGGGCCCTCTCGCAATTCTCTTCTGTATAGCATTTGGGGAAATCACAGTAAGACTGACCATGGCTAAACATCTGGTTCCTGGATGATGGCACACTAGCGGTAAAAAAGCCCCCTTGTAGATGATCTTAAAAAGGTGATGACACAGGGACGGAAATGGGTTTATCCTGAATCCATCCAAATGTGAAATCTTTTTCAGTCAATCAACAAGTGATAGATGCAGTTATAAAACTACCAGGAGCAACAGTCATTGCCCCTACTTTGTGTCTTGCTTGGAGCACCTCTGGGAAAAAATCCATTGACACAATTCTCAGGAAGAAATTTGGAAAAATTTTAAGGGGAAAAGGAAAAACAAAAGGCAATCTTGACACCCATGATGCCTTTTCCCCCAAAAAGCTTGAGTCTGCCCAGGTTGACATATTTCCTAAGATGTGCTCCTTCATATGATAACCCTTTCTGCAGGGAAAATGACAGTATCCGAGGCAGATCTTTATAAGAAAAACAATTTTTCTCTAGAAGATCAGTGGGCCCCAAACAACTCCCGGGTCAGACTGGAGGGCATTGGTGCCCCAAAGTCATCTCAGATTCTCACCTCCCTGTCTTTCTTTTCACCCAAAAGGGGTTGTAGCAGCAATTCTCCCTGAACATCTTAGGGACACGATTGGAATCCATGCCCAAAAAATTGTTGATGGAGCCAGGATCTGGGATAACCTAACAGGCTCTGAAACCAGGCCTGCTCCCCCAAAACCCACAAACAGCCCCACGGGGGTGGCCCAATAGTAGAGAATAGGGGCCTCAGCAATGCTTCAGAGTGTGGGGGGAAAAGGGTAGACCCCCCTACTTGCAGTGAGAGCTCCTCATGCAGGGGACTTTCTTTTTGGGGGTTTTCCCCAAATCCAGCCTTGGCACACGCCTCGACCCCACAGACCATCCCATTGGTGTTGCCCCCTTTTTCTTGCCGCCCCCATTTCTCGCCGAACACAGGTGTATTTGTAGGGAAGACCGATTCGGGACCATGGTCTTGTGTGTCGTAAATCCGGGAAAGTTTCAAGACATGAAGAGGTTAATAACATTATCAAAAAAGGGGGCCCCCCAACGCCCGGGTGCCCAGCAGTAAAAGGGGAAAACCCCCCCCAAATATCAGTCTGATGGCAAAGCGTCCAGATGGGTATCACCCTTCCAAAAACCTGGACAGACGGCAAAACAGGTGGTGTGGGACTAAAACAGGGGCATCTACCTTGGCTGATACCATCTCCCGTACACCAGGGGGGGGAAGGAGGGGCTGCTGCCACCTTTAGGGGGCCCCGAAATCAGAAAATATGGAGAACTTGCCCATCATTTATGTTTTTTTCCCCTGGCTCAGAGACCCTTGGCTCATGGGGGGGAAAAAATGCATCTAAGTTTCAAGGAGCTGGGAAAAAAAACTCAACAGGGTAACTAGGGGGTCCCAGGGCAGCTAGTTTTTTTTCCAGCGACTCCCGTGTTCCCGAGGGGGGGTGCATGCTGTATTCTGGGGACGCGCACCAGCTCGGAAAAAAGCTGGATGAAAAATTTTCGCTTATAAAGTGAAAAAATTTAACAAATGACTAGACCCTTTCTCTCACCTCTTATGTATATGCCATCTTTATATCAACAATGTATCTCTCAAATCTTTTGTACCATATTATGTAATAAAACATCCTTTTGGAAAAAAAAATTAAAAAAATGGGGGGGAGGAGAAGTGGAATATTCAAATGGCATCAGGAAGAAACCCCAAAAATTTTTCCCTTTTAACCCTTTTTTTTCCACCCCAGGGGTATGGGCCCCCCAAAAATTTTTCCCCGGGTGGCCCCCCTTTAAATTTTTAAAAAAAAAATATATATATATATATATATATATATATATATATATTAAAAAAGCCGAACTTGCCGAATAGGCCAAACTCCCTAAAAATTAAACTTTTCCCTTTTTTTTTTTTACAGATTAAAAAGGGTTTTTTTTTTATTAACAATTATATTTTTTTTTAACCAAGACAAACTTAGAAACCTCACCCCAACGTCCCAAAAATTTAAAAAAATTTTTAAAACTAAATTCTGCAAAAAATGTCATTGGTCAGCAAATATATTTTTAAAAATACACTAAATCTAATTATTTTGTTTCATTATGTTCAGATCGTTTTCCCCTTGATTTATGGTAAAAACAAATTTTCATTCGTCTTATCTGAAAAATGCACCGTTCCCCCAAAAAGGCCAACCTGGAAAGATTCCGCTTATTAGGCACGACATTATATATATATATATATATATATATATAAAAAATTTTTTATATATATATATATATATATATATATATATATATATATATATATATATATATATATATATATATATATATATATAAAAAAATGGGGCCCTTTGGTGGTGGTACAGTTCGAAGGGTTATTTAAATTGTGGTGTCTTCCAGCAGGTGAGCAAAAAAATAAATGATGGGGGGTCACCTTGGGGGAAAAAAAGCCCCATCGTAAAAAAATAAAATATGTTTAAGTTTGATCCCCAAAAGACTTGTGACACACCTGTAACTGGTTTCGGGGTTCTGCCCTCAGGGCCCAGCCCCCCTTTCTTTCTTTTAAGGGGGTTTTGTGTTTCCCCAGTGGCAACAGGCATTTTTAGGGGGGGTTTAAAAAATGGTGGCAAAAAAAGGGAAACAAAAAAAGGGGGTAAAAAAAAAAAATATTTTGTATAGGATTTTGCAGAGTATATTTCAGGGGAATTTTTTTGGTAGAGCTGATAAAGTCAAAGAAATTCGTAAAGGAGAAAAAAAAATAAGTGTTGTGCGTGTGCGCTTTTTGGGGGAAAGGGGATATGAAGAAATGGTGTGTTTGTGTGGACTTTTTATAAGACCACAACTTGTAAAACGGGTAGTGTTGGCGGTGCCAGCACCAACCTCACCACCACCTCAAACACACCAAACCAAAGGGTTTTTACTCATCTTTTCCCCTAGATAATGTGTAACAACTGTATGTATACATATATATATATATATATATATATATATATATATATATATATATATATATATATTTTTATATATATATATGGGGGGTACCACCTCTAGAACTGTCTGGGACCCTCATCCTCAGAGAAGACAATAAACGTACTTCGGGAAAACTAAAGGGTTTCCCCCCCGGAGCTGTTTGAATATTTTGTGTTTCCCCCCCTATCTATTCTATTCGTCCGAAAAAGGTAAAACTTGCTTTTTTGGCTTAAATAGCAACGCTTTTTTATGCCGAATAAAAAAAAGGAAAATTTTTATATACAATAATTTCACAAAAATCTTTCCCGAACCTAACAAAAAATATATATTTCATTGTGTTTTTTTTTTAAAAATTATTGTAAACTTATCTAAAAATATTTTAGAAAAATTGGGAAAAAATTTAAAAATTGCGCTTTTTATAATTAGGTTAGGTAATTTTTTCTAAGGTTTTTTTAGTACAAAATTATTAATTTTACATTAACATAAATGAAAAAAAATATGTTTTTAAATGTATAATAAAAAATTTTAAAAAGGACTTAATTTTAAATGATTTAAATTTAAACCAGTTTACCTATTCGCAAAAAATTTTTTGTGTATATATGTTTGAAAAATATCCCCCAAAAGGTAAATCGTAATTCACGACTGTCATTTAATAAACAGAAGATTGTGCGGAGACTGGGGTGTGATCCATGCATCTATAATGAAATTTTTGAATTGATAACATTGACGTTTCAAATTTTTTTTTGTCAGTAAAGGCTGTTTTGCTCAGCTCAGTCTGATACTGGGGAAAATATTTACTATTCTTATGAGACTTAATCTCGGTATTATCAGTCCGCCCCAGGAGTCTGGGTGGTAGGGAAATATTTTAAAAATAACAATTTGCATAAATAATTAAAATATCGATCCTTCGATATACCTTTGATGAGTTTCGATCTCACTCTCTCAAGCCCAGCCATGGGGCAGGCCAGGCAGTATTGGACCCTTATTGAAAGGAGATTCGTATACTGACAATGAACAAGAGATGGTTAAACCCCGAATAGTATGAGTCAGTGTTCAGCGACCCACTAAATGACAGCAAGGTAGAAAATGCAGAAACATTTTCACTTCGAAGGGGCCCCAAATAACTGACATTGGGACAAACCCCCTAGATTTCAAAAAAAAAATGGATAACATCCCCCCTCACAAAACCAGATTCATGGAATGCCCATTTAAAAAGAAGTGAAAAAACCACTACCACTAGCACGAGCCCTCAGTATTCTTTGGAGAAAGAGCTTAGATCTAGGTGAAATACCGGAGGCCTTAAAAAAAGTGCAGACATTGCTCCTTTCATCAGGGGTAGTAGAGAACAAGCAAAAAAACACATCATAAAAATCTTCAAAAAAGTGATGAGACGGCAGTTTTCAAATATCATGGACCAGCACAATCGGCTCCCCCAACCAGCATGGTTTTAGAGGGACGATCATGCCTGTCCAAATGCTGAACCATTATGACAAGTTTTTGGGTCGTTGGAAGAAAGACCAAAAAAAGCAGATGTGATTTACACAGTTTTTGGGGAAAAGGGATTTGACAAATGCGTCCCGGGTGATGGGGCACAAAATAGGGCCAGGGGGTTCGGGAAGGTAGGCAGATGGATTTTCGGGTTCTTGAGACACAGAACAAAAAAAGTAGTAGTAAATAGAGCAAGATCCCCCCCTGGGAAAAGTTCAGTTCTCAAAGGGGACTGTCATCCCCTTTTTTTTCTCATCCCCAAAAAAAAACCATAGATAAAAACATACACTTTTATATTTATTTGCAGATGACACTAAAAAAAAACAGAAATCACTACGGGGGGGACACTGAAAATTTTTGGAAGACATAAGCAGGGTTTTCCAGTGGGATGAAAAACTTTACGTTCAATGGTGATAAAAGGGAAAAAATGGGACTAAAGAAAAATGTATCAACATTCGGGGGGGGATTATTCAACATCTTCCCCCAAAATATCAGAAACAGGCTGGAACAAGTGTGAAGCTTTCAAAGGGGAAAAAAGGGCGTATCTTCTGGGTGCCAGATCAGCAGACTGTGATGGAAATTTTGGGCCAGCGGGGGCCCCCCCAAAAGCAACGCCTAGTTGACCGGGGGGCCTGGCCCTTTGGGCCCGGGGTCCCCGGGTAGGGAAAATTTTTTCAAAAAGGGGGGGTATCATCATAATTCTCTGAAAATTTTACAAGTTAAACTGATTGTATGAGTGCCCCCGGTTGTTTGCTGTTGTCTCTTTTGGGGGAAAAATGCGGTTTTTGGGGGGGGGGGGTGTTTTTTCTGGGAAAGGGGGTTTTTGGATACCAACACAAGTAAGGTGGGGAGGGGGTAGTGACGATGGGGTATTGGGCGTAGGGTTGGGGTTTTTAAAAAGGGGGGCCCTTTGGGGGCCATCCCTGTAAGGTACGGCCCCTTTTTTACCATCCATAGTACAGCCTTGCGTACCATCACATTTAAGGGGGAGCCTTGCGTACCATCACATGTAAAACACCTTGCGCACCATCACATGTAGGGTAATGACGGGGGGGGGGTTAGTAAACATGATGGGGGTGGAGCTTGGGGTTAGACTGAGGTATGGCCTCTGGATTCCATCACTTGTAGGGAAACGAGGTGAGAAACTGTT
>WNWK01042016.1:0-16172 GCA_009830355.1 Cherax destructor | reverse complement strand
CTGAGGATCACAGATGCGGAGAGCACGGAGAAAGAGGGAGATAAGAACACTCTTCTTGACAGAGGAGGCATGATAAGAGAAGTAATGAATGTACATGCCACTGTGCATAGGCTTGCGGTACACGGAGAAGGCAAAACCTGTAACTGAACGGTGGACATGAACATCAAGGAAAGGAAGCAAAGAATTAGATTCCCAATGTGCGGGTTGTGTGTGTATTGTTCCAGTCACGGTATTGTGCCTTTTTGTTATTTAACAGCACTCCTTGGTTGACCACTAAGTCTGTCAGTGGAATGGGCGACTTGACCCTCGGGCCAACATCCTCCTTGGTCAGGAATCGAAGAACTGGTGACCACACCGGGTCCTGCTGTTGGGCTCTCTCTAGGTCATTGATGGAGAACGAGTTGTCTGCACTGACAAAAGCTATATGCCTCGACAAGGCATCAGCCATGACATTTTGCTTACCCGGAACAATGCGGACTTCAGGGTTGTAGTCGTTAAAGGTGAGAGACCACCGAGCATGCTTTCCAGAAAGATTCTTGTTTGCGAAATGGGATAATAATGGCAGATGGTCCGTGTAAATCTTGATAGGGTACTGATAAATGATGTCTTGGAAATGGTTCAAAGCCCAGACGATGGCTAAGGCTTCTAGCTCTGTCACCTAGTAATTGACTTAAGCTTTGGTAAGGACATGGCTAGCATAAGCTATTGGCTGTTGCTTACCATTAGATTCCTGCGACAAGACTTCACTGATGCCAATTTTGCTGGCATCTGTCGTCAAGGTAAACGCTTTGGTGAAATCAAGGAATCTAAGGACTGGGGCTGATGTTAAATTTTTTTTAAGAGTGACGAAAGCTCTTTCCTGGTCACACGTCCACTCAAAGGGGACATCTTTCTTAAGGAGCTGAGTCAAAGGTGCAGCTATAGTGGAGAATCCGGCTATGAAAGTGCGGTAGAATCCGGCTAGGCCTATGAAGGAGTGGACATCATCCGCCATTGTAGGTCTAGGGAACTTCCGTACAGCCGAGATTTTAGACTCGTCTGTCTTGATGCCATTCTGAGTCACTACGTGGCCCAGAAACTTTATTTCCTTCTTAAGGAACTGGCATTTTGAAAGTTTCACCTCGAGATTAGCCTTGGCTAGTTTTTTCAGTACCCGCTCAAGTTTTACGAGATGTGTAGTATTACAAATAAATAACCATTTGTAATTAACGACTGTTTGGGATACTGAGTAAACTATCAGATTTTCAATATTTATTATATTATTATTAATATAAAAACATATAATCTGAATAAAAACATATAATCTAATAATATGTGTAAAAACCTAATTTACACAAAATCATAGTACAAGATAAAAGTCACAAGTAAAATCAAGCATTTATTGCAGTGTCAAGTCGCTGCCATCTTCTAGTGTCATGCAGGACACTACCACACCTTGTCATGATACTCCTTCTCCACCATGTCCTCAGACACCCTTGTCTCTGTCTTATGGCACGCCTTCTCACGGGGTCCCATGACACCCGTTCTCTGTGTCACATGACACGCCCCCGGTGTCACCCAACACGCCTTCTCTTCTGTGTCACACGACACCCTTCTCTCTGTGCCCATAAGACACCTTCCCTGTGTCACACGACACCGTCTCTGTGTCTCACGACACGCCACCTGTAACATGAACTCATCTCTAATAAAGCCTTTTCACCGCGTTATGACACACATCAAATACACGACTCTTAACTTGTGTCGTGCCACCGTCACAAACTCTCTGACACCACTTAAAACCTGACACTCCGGGTAACAATACCAGTGTCACACCAGACACACCATCAGTGTCACACAAGACGCCATAACATAAGTGTCACACAAGACGCCATAACATAAGTGTCACACAAGACGCCATAACATAAGTGTCACACAAGACACCATAACATAAGTGTCACACAAGACACCATAACATAAGTGTCACACAAGACACCATAACATAAGTGTCACACAAGACACCTCAGGTACATAATTTCAGGTACATAGTTTCAGGTACATAGTCGCAGGTACGATGAAAGCCAGTGGGTAATTCTGGTGACCAGACGCCCTCCTTGTTGTAGGCTATCACCAGCACCACACTGCATGAGTCTGCAACTCTCACGCAGGTCTGACTGGCGAACTCCAGTAGTATGTCAGGGAGCTTGTCACCAGCACCACACTGCAACTCTCATGCAGGTCTGACTGACGAACTCCAGTAGTATATCAGTGAGCTGGTGAACTCTCCAGTGTTGAATAGGGGAGAGTCTCGATGACACTGTCAGTCCAGCCGGCCCGTCAGTCAAACATCACGTTTGATTACGTCACAGGCCGGCAGGTAAACTACCTAACAATTATTGTTAGGTAGGGGGCCGTAACATGTTGGAACATCTTGGGACATCACAATGAGATCGTCTAGGTAGACCATGAGCGTGCCACCTAGGAGAGTACGGAAAATCGTTGTCATTAAACGACTGAACGTGATTGGGCTTCTGCGCAAGCCGAAGGGCATCCTCTTGAACTGATAATGACCAGTAGGCATAAAGAACGTGGTTAGTTCTTTGCTTTGGTCATCAAGAGGGATCTCCCAAAACCCTTGATGAAGATCAAGAGTCGAAAAGACCTTGTTATCGCCGATGTTCTCTAACAGGTCATTCAGAATTGGCAGTGGAAATCGGTCTAGGATCGTACAGGCATTCAGTTTCCTGTAATCGATAACAGGATGCTATGTTCCATCTTTCTTGGGAACTAGAATTAAAAGGGCATTCCACAGGGAAATGGACTCCTCGATAACTCCATCGTGGAGCATCTTTGCAATGAGTTCGTCGGCAAAAACTCTTCGCGCATGCGGCAAACGATAAGCAGGCATATAAATGGGTTTAGTACCTTTATCAAGTGGAATATGGTGAGAAATAAGCAGGGTCAGACACATGGACTCACCATCTAACTCGACGGCGAAGCGTGCGCGATTGAGAACCTGGAGAAGTTGTGGAACTTCTTCTGGGTAGTCTGTCATAGCTAGATCATCTTCCTGCACTGGCCGGGTGACAGAAGAGTTAGTAGCAGACTCACCTGGGAGGACTTCACTTACAAGAACGTCAGCTGGGATTTCGCCCTCCACTCTCACCGGGAGAGGGAATCTGACGAGGTCGACAAGTGAGGTATCCTTCTGCAGGGGGAATTCTCTACTGTGCAAGTTAACGACAAAAAATAGCAACTTACTACGTTGCACAGTGTGCAAGGACGGCTCAAGGGAGAGGCTCTTGACTCTGCACGTGTTGTTGTTGACTAGCATATGATCTCCTTTGAAAGCTTTGGTCACGTACACCATAACAGGAGTGAGCGAATTAGCTGACAAAGTGACGTCATACTTTGTACAGGCAGTAACTTTGCTCGCTGATACCATGACACGAGTCAGACAGTCGCCTGCCGAAAGGGAGACTGCAGCTTGACAACTGTCGTCCTCTACATCAGTGCGAGAGTTAGAGTGAGGGTCATAATGGGCGTCCCCAGACTGGGTTTCACTGATAACTGAGCACTGATGGCCAGGAGGTTACGAGAAACGAGCTCTCTTACGAGGTTGGTCAGGACAAGAGGCCGACCTCGGGGAGGATATGCGACATATACAGGCAAGAAGTGTAGCAGTCATGCAGGAAGTGTAGCAGGAAGACAGGGAGTGTAGCAGGCAGGCAGTGAGTGTAGAAGACAGGTATAGAGGCAAGGAGTGTAGCAGGCATGCAGGGAGTGTAGCAGGCATACAGGGAGTGTAGTAGGCATGCAGGGAGTGTAGCAGGCATGCAGGGAGTATAGCAGGGAGTGGACAGTTTTTTTGTGCAACAGGGGTGCAGTGACTCTCAAGCTGGTCCTAGTGGCAGTAAAAGACAAAGAAAGGAAGTAACCCCTCTTCACCTTCTTCCATTTGCCAACAAGAGTCTTTAATAAAGGTATGTAATGTTCATTTATTAGTAAAATTAGTGCTTTAGATTTTTTTCTCATTCTTTTGTGTATGTAAAACTATAATTAATCTTTAAAAAATGTATTTTTTGTTAATATTTTTGGGTGTCTCGAAAGGATTAATTGTATTTACATTAATTCTTATGGGAAATATTATTTCGGTTTTTGACCATTTTGGTTTTAGACCGACCTTCTGGAACGGATTATGGCCGATAACCGAGGGTTCACTGTATGTATATTGTAATAAACAAAATAAAGGAAATAAGCTCTAATATACTTTATTTACATACACATACTGGTCAGAGAGCCTATTGTAAGTCTGAGTCGTCGGTAAACGAGTACGTACATCACAAAGTGAGGGGAGGCTGTACCTGTAAAAAGAAAATGCCCTCTTTATTTAAATTTTTTTTTTCCAAAATATTCGGAGCACTGGGCAAGAGAACGTAGATCTACGTTTGGACAGTTAACCCCTTAACCCTTTGACTGTTTCGGTCATATATATACGTCTTACAAGCCACTGTTTCGGACGTATCTATACGCCTAAATTCTAGCGGCCTCAAATCAAGTGGGAGAAAGCTGGTAGGCCCACATATGAGAGAATGGGTCTTTGTGGTCAGTGTGCGCAGTATAAAAAAAAATCGGGCAGCCAGTGGTGCATTGTGGGAAAGCCATTTCAGTAGTCCATGTTCAGCATGCCTAGCGGTAATAAATACCAGACTCCCCGGCGAATCTGGGACTCTTCTCTTCCCCAGTGATAGCTCTAACACAGATGGAAGTGTCTCTGAAGATGAATTTCATGGTTTTGAGGAGTTTGTGACCAAAAGCAATGCCCAGGATACCAGAAGGAATAATAATAATAATATTTTTATTTCGATGCATGTTACAAGTGTACATTGTTATTGGTAGTTACAATTATAAAACTGTAATGCAAGGAGAGCCACTGGCATGCTATGGCATTAGGGGCAGCTTATTCTAAAGACTTATTCACTAAGTACTTAATGCTAGAGAAATTGATTGAGTTTATTCTAGTTATGTATTATTTCAAATTACAATATGATTATACATACTATTAAAAGACAATACTAGAGAAATTGGTTGAGTTTAATCTAGTTGTATATTTTATTTCAAGTTATAATACAGTGGTACCTCGAGTTACGATATTTTTTCGTTCGAGAATGCTGTTCAAGTGCCATTACCAAACGAATTTATCCCCATAAGGAATAATGTAAAATAGACTAGTCCTTTTACAACCCCAAAAATATACTTACAAAAGCATTTAAAAAAATAAACTTACATAAAAGGGCGATTTTGGGGACCATCGTAACTCGAGGTACCACTGTATGTTGATGCTATACTAGTATAATAACAATACTAGAAAAATTTATTGAGTTTCTTCTAGTTATATATTTTATTTCAAATTAACAAAATGATGATACTATACTATTTTAAGTGACAATATGATGATATGAAATTGCAACAAGTGTTAAGGAGGATGACAATATAAAACTGAGATTATCTTAAGTAAAATAACATTGGGTTTGAAAGTTTGTTACAGTATGAGTATTTAGTATAGGGTGAGTAGGTGATTTTTTGAGAAGAGTCTTGAATTGATTTTCCGACAAGGTTAACTTAATATTTACTGGTAATGAATTCCAGATTCTGGGGCCCTTTATGTGCATAGAATTTTTACATTGGTTAGTATGGACTCTGGGTATGTCAAATAGTGATCTGTGTCTTGTGTCATGGTCGTGGGACCTATTAAAGTTGTTGAGGAGAATTTTGAGCGGAGGGTTGATATTAGCATGTAGTTTTATGTATGTAGAAGGCACATGAATAGGTATGAATATTTTTTATGGTGAGGAAGGAAGAAAGAAAGAAAGAAAGTAAGGAAGGAAGGAAGAGATGAGAGGAAGGAAGGAAGGAAAGGAAGGAAAGAAGAGATGAAAGGAAGGAAGGAAGGAAAGAAGAGATGAGAGGAAGGAAGGAAAGAAAAAGGAAGGAAGGAAGGAAAGAAGAAAGAAAGAAAGGAAGGAGAGATGAGAGGAAGGAAGGAACAAAAGAAGTAAGAAAGGAAGGAAGAAAAAAAGGAATAAATGAAGGAAGAAAGGAAGGCAGGAAGGAAGAGATGAGAGGAAGGAAGGAATTAAATAAGTAAGAAAGGAAGGAATGAAGGAAGAAAGGAAGCTAGGAAGGAGGTTGTGGGGAAGAAGGCATGGGTCCCCTTTTGTGTTGACAGGTTGACAGCAGTGAGGGTGGTGAGTAATGGTATAATATGTCATTTTGACAGCTGCCTTACCCTGACTAGGCAAATTTAGATGTCCACACACACACAGCTTCAAGCGCTAAATGAAGTTGATGGAAAGTGTCCAGTCATTATATATGTGTATATATATCATAGAACAATAGCAATAGGTTGGTAGGTAAGTAGGTAGGTAAGTAAGTAGGTAGGCAAGTAGGTAAGCAAGTAGGTAAGCAAGTAGGTAAGTAAGTAGGTACGTAAGTAGGTACGTAAGTAGGTACGTAAGTAGGTACATAAGTAGGTATGTAAGTAGGTACGTAAGTAGGTAGGAAGGACTGTGGAGAAGAAGAGCAAGGGACCCCATGGGTGTTGACAAGGCAGTGAGGGTAAGGAGTGATGGTATAATATGTCATTTTGACAGCAGCTGCACCCTGACTCAGCATATTTATAAGTCCACACACTCACAACAACCAGCTTCCAGAAGCTAATGTCAGTTCTATGAAGTGTCCAGTGACTATATATGCATATATATAGAAACCAGAAGGAAGGAAGGAAGGAGATGAAAGGAAGGAAGGTAGGTAGGAATGTAGGAAGGAAGGTTGGAAGGAAGGTATGTAGGAAGGAAGGTAGGTAGGAAGGAAGGTAGGAAGGAAGGCAGGAAGGTAGGTAGGAAGGAAGGTAGGAAGGAAGGCAGGAAGGAAGGCAGGAAGGAAGGTAGGAAGGAAGGTAGGAAGGAAGGCAGGCAGGAAGGAAGGTAGGAAGGAAGGCAGGCAGGAAGGAAGGAATCACGACCCAGAAACAACCAGCTTCCAGAAGCTAATAGCAATTCTATGAAGTGTCCAGTGATTATATATGTGTATATATAGAAACCAGAAGGAAGGACGAGATGACAGGAAGGAAGGAATGTTAGAAGGAATGTAGGAAGGAAGGGAGGTCGGAATGATGACCCAGACACAACAAGCAACTTCCAGAAGCTTATAGCAGTTCTAGGCACGTGTCCAGTGACTGTGTGTATATATAGAAACCAGAAGGAAGAAAGGAAGGATGAGATGAAAGGAAGGAAGGAAGGTAGGTAGGAAGGTAGGTAGGAAGGAAGGAAGATAGGTAGGTAGGTAGGTAGGAAGGAAGGAAGGAAGGAATGTAGGTAGGAAGGAAGGAAGGAAGGAAGGAAGGAAGGAATGTAGGAAGGAAAGCAGGAATGACGACCCAGACGACCATCAACCTAGGATAGCTACCTAACACAACTGCCTGCTGCTACTATGAAGAAAACTGCTCAGAAGAGATGTTTTGTCTGTGCATATACAAAAAAACGCCCACAAAAATGCAGAGACACTCGTTTTATGTGTGAGGAATGTAAAACACCACTGTGCATGGAACCATGTTTCAAAGAGTTCCACAAGCTGCAGAACGTCTATGAACATGTCCAGTGACTGTACATTTGTATATATATTATAGAACAATAGTAATAAAGATTTTTTTGTATTGTTGGTTTGTGTAAACAAGTTTTGTAAACAATATAAAGATACTAATGTTTATGCTATTATTGTGTTGCATACAACGAATGTATATATATACATTGCACCTTACCTTGGTCTAACAGGCCACATAAGTTACGTAAAAAAAGAAAATAGTAAAAAAACAAAAAATCTACGAATGGAAGTAAACAAATGTTTACTGAGTGAGCGGCAGTCGCCGCTGTTGCCATACGCGGCTCATTTTCTGCCAACTTAACACCTCCATATCTCGGTAAGTATTGATGGCAAAAATCTATTTTTAGGATAAAAACAATCAGAAAAAATAATCTTAACATTTTGATAAGAAAAAATAATTTTTTTTTTTTTTGAATATTTTGCAACAACAGAATGGCACTCAGGATTGAGGGTTGCGACAGTCAAAGGGTTAACTGTCCAAACGTAGATCTACATTCTCTCGCCCAGCGCTTCGAATATTTTGAACAAAAATTTTTTTTTTTTTTTGAGGACATTTTTTTTACATAAAGTAATGTAAAAAAAAAATTTAGTCAGTACTTACGGAGATATAAGACCTCAAAGTCAGCGCTTGTCGCTCACCTGATGGCAACATGGAGTCCTGCCGCTTGCAGAAGTGTTGCCGATATACCTTTTTTTTTTACTCTTTTTTTTTTTTTTTTTTAATTTGTATAATTTTTATGCTCTGATAATTACAATTTGTAGTAGTTCTTGTGATTTCATAGCCAATGTTTGTTCTGACACTAATATTAGGTACTGAAATAGTACTGTCACAAACATACTGACAGGTGAACATTTTCATCTGGCATGGTCACATACTATTGTCTAGAAATATATACAAAGTATTTTTAGCTCACAGCAATATTTTAGACACCCTGGAGTATTTATGAAACTCCTTGAAGCATCATGTAAGACGAGTGTCACTCCACTGCTGACAGTGCAGCAGTGGACACATGACGCTTGATGATCATGCACTGCCTTGGCTTTGTTTGTTTTCATTGTTACATATAAACATGTCTATCTGTTTGTCTGTGTCTATTTGTCTGTCTATCTATTTGTATCTGTCTAGTTCTGTCTCTTTCTCTGTCTCTGCTTGTCTGTATTCCTGTCTCTCCGTCTCTTTCTCTGTCTCCGCTTGTCTGTCTTCCTGTCTCTCTGTCTGCTTGTCTCTCTCTGCTCGTCTCTCTGTCTCAGAACCAACAGGTATTACACACGATGCAGAGTAGTCACGTTTGAGTCCTGAACAAGTGAAAATGCGTATTACTTGCCAGTCATGCTTATTATGCATTATATCTACAAGCACAGTATAGCAATTCGTCTGGACTTTTTTGGTTATCCTAGGTAATTTACACTATGTATAATAACTTTTTCTGTGTATGTGTGAGATAAAGACAGAGACAGAGATAGACAGAGACAGAGATAGACAGAGACAGACAGAGATAGACAGAGACAGAGATAGACAGAGATAGAGACAGACAGAGATAGAGACAGACAGAGATTCAGAGACAGGCAGAGATAGATAGAGATAGAGACAGCCAAAGTCAATCAGACACCCAGGCACCCGGCCTGCCAAACACGTATTACACATGTTCCAGAATTGTTTCTCTTTACTTAGGGCATAGGTTATAGGACATTCTGGCAGGATACAAGTGGTATAAAAAATGAAAGGATGTTGCACATGGGTTATTATTGAGGTTTTTTGTATTTCCTTGACCACTTGTGGCCACATCCATCTCAAAGCCACTGAACTCGGAGTCAATATCACTTTCCTCTTAAAAGGGGAGTGTTAATACAACATGACATCAGTGAATTCCTGGTGTTTGCCATGCTCTTTGCTCTAGCTGGAGCTCAATTGAACTGGTGCTCCCACAAGGTACTAAGTGGTCCCAGATTTTTTTTAATATTGCGCACACCAAGTGTTAAGACCCATTCTATACTGACCAGGCATCTCAGGCCAATCATCCCAAATTTGGAGGCACGAAAAATAAAATGTTGATCTACGTTTGGAGCGCTAGTGGTAAGAACTTAGATCTATGTTTGGACAGTTAAGGGGTTAAAAATAAAACTAGGCATTAAAAAACAATAAAAATGTAAAATACACATAAAGTACACTAATTGGAGAGCTGGTCATAAGTCCGAGCGGTCATTAAGCAGGTAGGTTGTTAAGCGAGGAGTGCCTGTGCTGATATTTAGTTACTTATTTGTTTATTTAATTATTCAGTGACAGTAGTTATTTATTTCCTTTTTATTTAGCATATCATATTCATGTTCAACTTATGGTATTTTTGACTAATGAGGAGTTTATTGGAATGTAACCCTAAGTCGAGGCACACCTGTTTTTGTTGTTCTTATGTGTAAGTACAGTTGCTCTTATCATTGTTCATGTGTATATTATGAATGTTCTTTGTTATACTCCTTAAACCATAACTCATACAAGTATAATGACCCTCAGGAACAACCTGGGTCCAGGAGATAGTGTACATGTTGACGCACAACTTCCAAAAGAGCAACAAAACCTCGGAGGTTTTAGAAACTAGGTTTCCCTACTTGGAGTATCCCTATCCTGGGATAAGGTGGCTATCTACCCAGGTAGGAGCTCGCTACATCAAAACTCATCTACCCTACCATCTACTACCATCCTCCTTTGATGACAGCAATGCTAAGGTGAGAGTAACGACAGTCAAGGTGAGATTATCGACTATCAACGTAAGGTTATTGACTATCAAGGTGAGTTTAATGACTATCAAGGTGAGGTTAATGACTCTCAAAGTGAGGTTAACAACTGTCAAAGTGAAATCAACAACTGTTGTGGAAAAACCCAAGTTCATAGGGTCGAAAAATATTCGGGGGAAAAAAAATGATTTTATCTTATGAAATGATAGAGTTTTGTTTTCTAAATCTAAATGGCTAAACAAAAACTTTTTGCGATCAATACTTACGGAGATATAGAGGCTTCAAGTTGACAAAATTGAACCGCTGACAGCAACATCGGTGACTTCTGGTTGGCCGGTAATAGTTTTTTTTTTTTTCTACTTTTTTCTTTTATTTTTTAATATTTTTTTTCAAGTAACTTTTATGTCCTGTGAGACCAATATAAACCATATTTTGTATATATATACACTCCTTGTATACTACACAATAACTGCTGGCTGACTAGCTGACCAGCTGGCTGGCTGGATGGCTGACCAGCTGGCTGGCTGACCAGCTGGCTGGCTGACAGCTGGCTGGCTGATCAGCTGGCTGGCTAGCTGACCAGCTGGCTGGCTGGCTGGCTGGCTAGCTGACCAGCTGGCTGGCTCTCTGAACAGGTGGCTGGATGGATGGCCAGTCGACTGGCTGGCTTGCTGGCTGACCAGCTAGCCGGCTGGCTGGCTGACCAGTTGGCTGGCTGGCTGGCTAGCTGACCAGCTGGCTGGCTGGCTAGCTGACCAGCTGGCTGGATGGATGGCCAGCCAGCTGGCTGGCTTGCTGGCTGACCAGCTAGCTGGCTGGCTTGCTGACCAGTTGGCTGGCTGGCTGAACAGCTGGTTGCATGGATGGTCAGCCGGCTGGCTGGCTGTGTGTCTATCTCACAGGAACACATAAATACAATTATACATAGTGTAAATTACCTAGGATACACGTGAGAATATAATAATAATAATAATAATAATAATAATAATAATAATAATAAATTATTATTATTATTATTGAAGGAAGGTGTAAATGTCAGTCTTATCAGTAATCTAATTACAAAACTGACATTTGAAGAGGGGTGAGGGTCTTCTTATCTTGTTTATTATCTGCTAAACTAATTACTGTTGACATATGATGCCTTCGCCTTCCTGCCTCAACCCCTGCCTCTCTCCCTCCCTGCCACTCTCCCTGCCTCCTTGCCTGCCTCCCTGCCAGCCAGCCAGGGGTTAGCCTCATCTTATCAAGAGTGATGACATTTGACAAATGAGGAACACTGCCTTCGCCTGCCTGCCTCAACCCCTGCCTCCCTCCCTCCCTGCCACTATCCCTGCCTCCCTCCCTGCCACTATCCCTGCCTCCCTCCCTGCCACTATCCCTGCCTCCCTCCCTGCCACTATCCCTGCCTCCCTCCCTGCCACTATCCCTGCCTCCCTTCCTGCCACTATCCCTGCCTCCCTCCCTGCCACTATCCCTGCCTCCCTCCCTGCCACTATCCCTGCCACCCTCCCACCCTCCCTGCCAGCCAGCCAGGGGTTAGCCTCGTCTTATCAAGAGTGATGACATTTGACAAATGAGGATACACTGCCTTCCCTTTATTTGTTTTCACTGTTTTATCTGCCTGTCTGTTTGTCTGTCTGTCTGTCTCAGAGACAGTCACTATTGAACCAACACTGCCACATCTGAGTCCTGATATATTATTTGCCAGTCTGGATTTTTTTGGATTATCCTAGGTAATTTACACTATGTATTTATCCTCTGTAATTTACACTATGTATTTATCCTCGGTTATTTACTCTATGTATTTATGTGTACCTGTGTGACAGAGCCAGCTAGCTAGCCAGCCAGCTGGTCAGCCAGCCAGCCAGCCTGCCAGCCAGCCAGCCAGCCAGCCAGCCAGCCAGCCAGCCAGCCAGCCAGCCAGCCAGCCAGCCTGCCTGCCCGCCTGCCCGCCTGCCCGCCTGCCCGCCTGCCCGCCTGCCCGCCTGCCCGCCTGCCCGCCTGCCCGCCCGCCCGCCCGCCCGCCCGTCCGATAGCCCGCCCGCCCGCCCGCCCGCCCGCCCGCCCGCCCAAACGCCCGCCCGCCCGCCTGCCCTGCCCGCCTGCCTGCCTGCCTGCCTGCCCCTGCCTGCCTGCCTGCCTGCCTGCCTGCCAGCCAGCCAGCCAGCCTTCCCCCACTGTCTTCCCCACTGCCTTCCCCACCCACCCCACTGTCTTCCCCACTGCCTTCCCCACCCACCCCACTGTCTTCCCCACCAACCCCACTGTCTTCCCCACCCTCACTGTCTTCCCCACTCACCCCACTGTCTTCCCCACCTTCCCACTCCCCACTGCCTTCCCCACTCCCCACTGTCTTCCCACTTTCCCCACTGTATTCCCCACCCACCCCACTGTCTTCCCCACTGCCTTCCCTACCACTCACACTGCAGAAGTGAGGTATTCCTTACCGCATGGCTTGGTGACAAGGTGCACTGAATTACCACTCCCACAATGCAATGTGGGTGGATAGATTTTTCCTACTGCACACACTTATCACATAGACCCATTCTATCATATGCAGGCTTACCAGCTTTCTCCCCTCGATTTGAAGCCGCTAGAATTTACGCGTACTAGTACGCCACCAACCTGCTTGTAAAACGTACTAGTATGGCACCGACCCGAAAGGGTTAAGTGTAAGGAGACATTTGTACAGGATGGGTGAGAGAGACATGCGAGCCTAAACTCACCTTGACAGTCAGCTGGTGATGTATTGTGATGTTGACAAGCCTCCGTCCTAAACCTTGATCGTAAGGTTAATTAGTCATAAGCCATTAGTAGCTAGAACCCAGTCTAAGATTGTAGTTTACACTGTTAAGCTACTGACTTTGTTGTTCTCTATAGGCCTAGAATTTGACATAATTGCCAAGCCCCATGGGAGGCTTGTAGGCATAGTTTCTATAAGGTAGCTAAGTGGGTCAACCTTGTTATCATGCATGAAGAGAACATACAATTATTTTGGTATTAATTCATGACTCTTCAGGTACCAGTGTGAGTATTAGCAATTGATTACCAACTCCTGCACTAGACAGCACACTCCACCGCTTTTCAAGAGCCTTAACTTTGCTTAATATACAAAACATCCACACTTATTATTGAGCCTACTACATACACAGAACATTACACTCAAATATTAACTCTCCTCTCAAACTGCTTCTTGATAACACAACAGAACACACAGGCATAATACAAGACACAAATCACTCTTAGATATCACTCGTGTCCAACTCTCCCTGTGCAAAAATGCTATGCACTTAAAGGGCCTGAAGATCTAGAATTCATTGCCAGAACACACTAAAGGGCCCCTGTCTGCAAATCAACTTAAGGCCCTACTTAGAAATCACCTCATCACCCAAAATTAACCAGACAAGCACTTTACTTAATACCTACCAGTTACTCAAAAAAACTCCCAAATACTTTAAGATTGCTCAACTACAGTGGACCCCCGGTGTTCGTAGCCATCGGAGTTCGTAATATTCGATGTTCGTAACGTTTTTTCATAAAAATATTGGCTCGGTGATCGTAATTCCACTCGGTAATCATCATTCGTCCCAGACGCGTACGCCTGGCCAGAGCGGCCCAACACACCATTCACAGTCAGTGTGCCTTTGTTTACCAGCGAGTGACGGTCACCCCACGCGTTCATATGATACATTTCATCATTATTCCATTCTTTTTAGTGCTTGCAACTGCTAAATAAGCCACCATGTGCCCAAAGAAAGCTTCTAGTGCCAGCCCTGTGGTAAAGGTCAGAAACACGGTAGAACTGAAAAAAGAAATCATTGCCAAATATGAAGGTGGAGTACGTGTCGCCGAGCTGGCCAGGCTGTATGGCAAAGCCCAACAACCATCGCTTCCATTGTGGCCAAGGGAAATGAAATCAAGGAAGCTGTTGTTGCGAAAGGTACAAGTATGGTCACAAAACAGATATCACAAATACAGGAAGATGTGGAGACTTTGTTGTTGGTGTGGATCACTGAGAAAGAATTAGCAGGAGATAGTGTTACACAGGCGATATCTGAAAAAGCAAGGCAGTTGCATGGTGATCTCGTCAAGAAAATGCCTGCAACGAGTGCTGAAGTGAGCGAATTTGAAGTCAGCAAAGGCTGGTTTGACAGATTTAAGAAGCGTAGTGGCATACACAGTGTGATAAGGCATGGTGAGGGAGCAAGTTCTGACAAATGTGCGGCTGAAAAATATGTACAGGAATTCAAGGGGTACATAGAGGCTGAATAATTCAAACCCCAAGTGTTCAATTGTGACGAAACAGGCCTCTTTTGGAAGAAAATGCCAAACAGGACCTACATTACACAGGAGGAAAAGGCACTGCCAAGACACAAGCCTATGAAAGACAGGCTAACTCTTATATTGTGTAGTAATGCTAGTGGGGATTTAAAATTGAAGCCTTTACTCATGTATCACTGAAAATCCCAGAGTGTTCAAGAAATACAATGTTGACAAGGCTAATTTGTGTGTGATGTGAAAGGCTAACAGTAAGGCATGGGTCACGACGGAAATTTTTCTTGATTTTTGTTGATTGCTTGATGATTGCTCAACTATTTAACCCTTAAACTGTCCAAACATAGATCTACATTCGCCTGCGTAGCGCTCCGAATATTTTTTTTTTTTTTTTTTTTTTTAATGAAGAGCTCATTTTTTTTACATGTTATAGGATAAAAAAAAATTTAGGGTCAGTACTTACCGAGATATAAGCCTGCAAAGTTGGCACTGGATGCTCACCTGACAGCAACATCGACTCCTGCCGCTTGCAGAAGTGTTGCCGATATACCATTTTTCTCGTTTTTATTTTAATTTATGTATTTTTTATGTTCTGATATTTACAATTTGTAGTAGTTGTTGTGATTTCATAGCCAATCTTTGTTCTGACACTAATATTAGGTACTGAAATAGTATTCAAGTAGTCACAATCACACCGACAGGTGAACATTTTCACCTGCCTTGGTCATTTACTATTGTTTAGAATTACTGTATATACAAAGTATTTATAGGTCTCAGCAACGTTTTAGACATGCTGAAGTATATATGAAACTCCTTGAAGCATAGTGTTATGACAAGTGTCAGTAAACTGCTGACAGTGCAGTGACACTTGATGAGTGTGCGCTCTGCTCCAAGGAACCCTGGATTTATTTGTTTTCACTGTTACACACAAACATGTCTGTCTGTCTATCTATCTGTCTGTTTGTCTAGCTCTGCTTATCTGTCAGTCTAGCTCTGCTTATATGTCTTTCTGTCTGCCTGTGTGTGTCTGTCTTTCTGTCTGCCTGTGTGTGTCTGTCTTTCTGTCTGCCTGTGTGTGTCTGTCTTTCTTTCTGCCTGTGTGTGTGTCTTTCCATCTGCTTGTCTCTGTCTCAGGGAGCGGCTCGTAAACCTGTTGGTTTACGAGCCGCTCCCTGATTCCTGAGCAAGTAAAAATGCATATTACTTGCCAGTCATGCTTATGTCTTATATCACAAGCACAGTATAGCACTTGCCAGGAATTTTGGGTTATCCTAGGTAATTTACACTATGTATAATAACTGTACAGTGGACCCACGTGTAACAAACAAAATTCATTCCAGAAGCTTGCTCAAGTGCCATTACTGAACGAATTTACTCCCTTAAGAAATAATGTCAAGTAGGTTAGTCCATTTCAGACCCCCAAAAATACACTTACAAAAGCACTTACAATATTATACTTACATAATTGTACGATTTCCGGGGTGTTCGTAACCCGGGGTCCACTGTACTTATGTGTACCTGTGAGAGAC
>WNWK01042015.1:0-16172 GCA_009830355.1 Cherax destructor | reverse complement strand
CTGCAGCTTCACTTCTAAGATCTGGATCTTGTCTTCTGCTTTTTTGACTTGCATTTCCCATTTTCTGCTCTTCTCAGCTATCCTCTCCATTCCCTTGCTGATCATCAATATGTTCCTCTCCCATTCCTTCTCCCTTTTATTGAGTTCCTCCTCCCATTGTGGCCACCCTGGAGCAACCATCGTACCCCTTGTTGGCATCCTTCTCCCTGAACCGCCCATATTCCCACGATGTGCCCTTATGGATGTAGAGTGTCAGGAGGGAGAGAGGAGAGGGATAGAGAGGAGGGGTGGCGAGATAGAGGGATAGATAGGAGGGGATGAGGAGGGGTATAGCTTGGAGGAAATGTGGTAGGGGGCGGATCAAGCGGGGAAGGGAGGGGAAGTGAGAGAGAGAGGGAGGGGAAGAGAGAGGGAGAGATTTAGGGAGAGGGAGGTAGGGAGATAGAGTGGTATAGAGAGAGAGAGGCACAGAGAGTTGTATAGAGAGAGGCAGAGGGAGGGAGGAGAGTGTCAGAAGGAGGGAGACAGGAGAGGGATAGGGAGGAGGGGTGGTAGGGCGGGTTATTCGTGGAAGGGGGCGAGGGGGAGGGAGAAAGCTTGGAGGACTTGTGGTAGAGGACGGATCCCATGGGGAAGGGAGGGAGAGAGGGATATGGGGAGGGAGGGAGAGATAGAGAGGGAGAGAGAGAGGTAAAATGGGAGAGGGATAGGGAAGAGGGGTGGTATGGTGGGGTACTCATGGAAGGGGAGGGAGAAAGCCTGGAGGAAGTGTGGTAGAGGGAAGGAGGAAGAGAGGGAGAGAGGGAGAGTGAGAGAGAGAGAGGGAGAGGGAGGGAGAGAGGGAGAGTGAGAGAGAGAGGGAGAGGGAGGGAGAGAGAGGGAGGGAGAGTGGGAGAGAGAGGGAGAGGGGAGGGAGGAAGAGAGAGAGGGAGAGAGAGAGGGAGAGAGTGAGGGGAGGGAGAGGGAGGTGAGAGAGACTAGAGAGAGAGAGGTGAGAGAGGGAGAGAGATGAAAGGAGGGAGGGAGAGGAAGGAGAGAGAGAGGCAAGAGAGAGACAGGGAGAGAGAGAGGAGAGGGTGAGATAGAGTGGGAGAGAAGTAGATGGGTGTGTGAGGGGAGTGGAGTGGGATGGGGGAAGGTCAGATTCTATAGCCCTTCTGTTCGTTTATGTGTGCGTACCACACCCATGAGTGTATGTGTGTACTAACCTAGTTGTGGTTGCAGGGGTCGAGTGTGTGTGTTTGTATGTGTGTATGCGCATGCGCACTCTCGCATGTCTGTGCCTGTGTCCCCAGGAAACTACTGCTCACTTCAACTATTATACTGATATACTATTACTAGTACTTATACTAATACCATTAATACACCAATATCAATACAAGAAAACTAAAGGTTATATTGCTACTTTACTAAGATACTAACTTTGTATACAGTTGGCTACTAAGATACTATCTTTGAATACAGTTGGCTATCCGCACATGCACACTCTTGCCACCACCTGTTGTTTCCTTCCCTAGTTTAGTTTAACACCCTAGCTATGAGTTACGTACTTATGAATGATAGTTAGCTTTCCAGAGAAGGGATTTAACCCCCCATCTTCCAGCTTTAGCAGGGCCAGTGTCTCATACCAACCACAATTAGGATTTTGTACGTTATTGCCGGTTCTGCTCCCTTGTGCATGAAGTTTCCTCTCAATGGTCCACTCCTGGTTTCTTGCTTCTCCTTCGTTTCTTATCTGTCTTACTGTATTCAAATACCGTGTTCAAGCACTCCTGTCCTTGTCTCTTATCTCCCTTTCTTGGGTATTGATAATCGTTATAACCACCACTAGGCACTATGTGGCAACAGGGTTCCCATAGGGGGTTGTTGCATGGGTGGGGGGAGGGTGTATGGTTGAAGTATGGGTTGATGGGGTGGGGTTTGTGATGGGGTGGGGTAGTTGTGATGGTGGGTTTTGGGTTGCTTGGGCGAGGACAGGGGAAATGATGTGTGTGTGTGATGTTAAAATATATGGTTGCTGTTGGGTTGCTGTGATTTGAGGCCCTTCGTGAGTGCTTCCAGTGGGTGTGTTTGTCCTGCTTGGGCCTGGTACCCTCTGTACCTCGCTGTCTCCTCCTCTCTCTCCTCTCTTTGCTTTATTATCCTCTCCTTTTGGGACTCCCTTTCTTCCTGCGTTCTGTCCCGATCTAGGTATACATCCTGGTACTCCTGAGTCGCCCTCAGCCGTGCTTTCTCTTGGAGGATCATGGTATGGGCTGGAAAACGTACAAAGGAGGATGACTAAGTTGATTCCATGTATCAGAAATCTTCCCTATGAGGATAGACTTTGGGCCCTGAATCTGCACTCTCTAGAAAGACGTAGAATTAGGGGGGATATGATTGAGGTGCTAAAAATATCTAGTATTGACAGGACTCGCAGCAATGGCTTTAAGTTGGATAAATTCAGATTCAGGAAGGATATAGGAAAGCATTGGTTTGGTAATAGAGTTGTCGATGAGGGGAACAAACTCCCGAGTACAGTTATAGAGGCTAAAACGTTGTGTAGTTTTAAAAATAGGCTAGATAAATATATGAGTGGGTGCGGGTGGGTGTGAGTTGGACCTGACTAGTTTGTGCTACTAGGTCAGATGCCGTGCTCCTTCCTTAAGTGGATGTAACCTGACCTGGCTGGGTCGGGGCATTGGCTTAAGCCGGTGGGAGACTTGGACCTGCCTCGCATGGGCCAGTAGGCCTGCTGCAGTGTTCCTTCTTTCTTATGTTCTTATGTTCTTATGTACTTACCTAGTTGTGGTTGCAGGGGTCGATTCATAGCTCCTCTGTGTGTGTGTGTGTGTTAGTTTTGTGTATGAGTGAGTGTGTGTGTTAGTTTTGTGTGTGTGTTAGTTTTCTGTGTGTGTGTGTGTGTGTGTATGTGTTAGTTTTATGTTTGTGTGTGTGTGTGGGTTGTGTGAAAAGTAGTGGTGAAATTGTGTGTTATGGTGTATGGGTGTGTATGTGGAGTTTGCGAGTGACACGTCGTCTGCAGTGCTCCTCTACCTGGCCTGACCTGACTTACACCTGATCTACCAGTTAATGTATTCTATGCTTCACCTGTCTGCTCGCCCCTTTTCTACTAGAAATTACCAATTGCTATTTGTTACCAAGTACTTGGTATCCTATTCCTTATCATACTATGAGAGTTGACCGTTCACAAACAGCTTGGCGGTTAGGTAATTGGAACTTACACCCGACTCCCAGAAAACCACCCATAGGTGAGATGTACTTGCGATGCAGCCTGTAGCAGCCTGTAGTATCCTGTAGATTGTCCAACTCGATGAGATGTTCTGGCGTATATCCACTTTCGTTTCTTGTTGATATATAATATAACCTATTCACTGTATTTCTTTCACTTGTCACATATTAATTTCACTTTAATATCTTGGGTGACACATGTGGCAACGTCGCCTGGAGCACACTAGGCCTTCCCACTCTGACCCCGCCACCAGTTATCAATTTGTACTTCACTTATAAAACTGTGGCTCTCCCCACGAGTTGCCCTGAGCCATGTGGCTCAGGGCAACTCGTAAATCACTTCAAGGGTTGTTCACTACCCTGACACACTTTTGGGTAGCACTCAAAAACACTTAAATTCACGGAGCACTAAAGTTGTGACCCGCGCATGCGGTGTCCCTACTGTGTGTGTGTGTGTGTGTGTGTGTGTGTGTGTGAAAAAGTACATCATACATAACATCTCAGAGCCTACATCTGAAATACTTCATCCAGCATCCCGGCAGTGGAGTGCCCAGAATGCTGCAGGACTTTCCTCTCTGGATCGCAACACTGATTCTCTGAAAGAGAAAGCAGGGCCGCTCTGTGATAATTGGTATGTGTGATAAGTTTTTCCTTCAGTTATTTCAGGAACTTTAGAGCACACTTGCCCATGCTCCAAGGATCTGCAAACCTATTGAGATAAAGTTATAGCAACTGGGCAGGCCTTTATATTTGCGGACCTTCTGGGTCTCCCTGTAACTGGCGGCTCCACCCCCTTCAACTTCAGATTATGGCAAGTAGATGTCTGCCAACGTGAAAGAACATGTGTAGTCTCAGGCAATCTGCTTACCATCCTTCCAGGGTAGCATAATGACTCCATTTGGATGCTTTTAACTTCCTTCGGACCTCCATACTTGGGGTTCGAATTGAGCTGGGCAACGGGCTGTTGCGAGACTTCTCTTTATGATGTCTTTGACCTCCTCATGTCTAGCATACTTCCCTTCTGATGTATGACACATGAGACCATGAAGTACGAATTGATCAGCCGATGCCCTGCGCAAATACACCTATGTTCGGTGAGTATGGGGGCGGCTAGGCGAAGAGCAACACCAATCCAAATGGCTTGTGGGTCGAGTCAGGTGCCCAGGGAGGAGTTGTGAACAGCTAAAAGGAAATCTCCTGAATGTGGTGCCTTCACCTCTAGGAGACAATGGTTATAGAATAACCACTGTGAAAAAATAGTGAAATTCCAATCGCTTTCGTGATATTGTGATATCACCTGTTTACTGTGATCTTATTGCATATATATATATATATATATATATATATATATATATATATATATATATATATATATATATATATATATATATATATAGTGTGTGTGTGTGTGTGTGTGTGTGTGTGTGTGTGTGTGTGTGTGTGTGTGTGTGTAAGAGAAGACTAGTGCTCACATGTATTCTAGGAAAGGTCTCTAGACTTTTCCTAGAAGACATTTTAATTACTTCTCCATGGCTAAGAAGGATCACTGACCCATGCTAGGCAGGTTCAAGTCACGTACTGGCCTAAACTACTGGCCGACGCCAGTCAGGTCCAAGTCACTTCGAAATGACAATCTGTTGGTTATTCTGCTTCTGTGTTGACAAATGGATGCTGTCTGCGAAGAATATATCGTTCTGTTATCCATTTTTTTTTTTTCACTGTGATGGGGTTTGAGAGGGAAACGTTTGTTAGAGGCTGTTTTCAACAGCTTTATTAACTTCTGTTTCTGATACGTTTCAAGATTTTCTAGAGGAAAATAATGGTTTGTCTATGTCATATGCGAAGTGTAAAGGGCAATGGGTGAATAGTGTGCCCGGAGAAACAGAGGTTTTTCACTGTGGAGGCCTCTGAGTGTTAGAAAGTTGACAATTCAACTTTCTGACAATCATTTAATACGCACTTTGTATATTACTACATATTAATCATTCTTTGTTGAAAATGGTATAAAATACCGACAAGTTGAAGGGACTGAGGGAATGACCACCTAAAATCCTTTTTCTCTAAGATTGATGAACTGATTACATCATCTATATTTCACTACTACACCTATGATAAATGGTTTTGAAAACCGACAACTTGAAGAATGAGACACTTATGCAACTTGTCGGCTTTCAAAACCATTTATCACATCTGTCAGACACTGCAATATCATGGGGTCTTGGTACAAGGAATTCTTCAATACTTGTCCAACCTTTGGACGAAGACCTACTTACACTAGTGGATGGTTCCACTGTGATCCCGCCTCCTCCTGCTTCGCCTCACCTGACTACAGTATATAAGCCACTTCTCCGGCCCTATGCTGTACTTTCTACAAGTGATGGACTGAACACATCGATTCCAGGCTGAGGGACTGATTACCACTGGTCAACAATTTTTGAAAAGTTGTTTGCTTCTTAAATGAGATTAGTTAATTCTTACGTATTTTCATGTCCTGAATCCAAATATCACCTTGAAAAATGTTAATTGGCATTAAAGATACGAGACATGTAATATTTTATTATTTTATTATAACATAAAATATGTGTCAGTATATTTTAAACTCTATTCCGTACCTACTCTCTGCCTTTTTGCTTGGCGTTTATAGTGGGCTGAAGAATCATCTCTTGTCAATGTCTAGCAATAGTCTGCAAGCATTCTTGTGCCCCAATTGCCCTGGTACCATTTTTCCATGGTTGAAATATCTTGGTTCGTCACTAACTGCCCCTCAGTTCGCTGGATAACAGTCGAAATGTGAGTCCAAAAAGTGGATTTTAAGTGGCATGATACATCCCATGTTCTTGTAAGCCTTTATGAGGTTTTCCACCAATTCTTCATAGTTGCCTTCCTTTCTGTTTCCGAGAAATCCCTTCACCACTAACTTGAATGCTTCCCAAGCAGCTTTCTCCTCCCCATGAAGGTCTGATTCAAAGTCACCATCTTTAAGAAGCTCTCGAATCTGAGGACCATTAAAGACTCCCTCACTTGTCTTAGCGTCATTCAATGAGGGAATTTTGATGTTAAATACTTGAATCCCTGACCGGATTTGTCCATAACTTTTACAAAGTTTTTCATGAGCCCCAGTTTTATGTGTAGTGGTGGTAGCAAAATTTTGTTTGGTTCAATGAGAGGTGGATGTTGAACATTGTTCATCCAAGGCTCCAATGATTGACGAGGTGGCCAGTCTCTCCTGATGTAGTAGGAACCTCTTGCACGGCTGTCCCATTCACATAGAAAGCAGCAGCACTTGGTGTATCCGCCCTGCAAGACCATCACAAGAGCAACAACCTTTAAGTCACCACAGAGCTGCCATTGATGTTCATCATATTTCATGCATTGCAACATATGCTTTATATTCTTATAAGCTTCTTTCATATGTGTTACATAGCCCACAGGAACTGATGGTTTACTGTTGCCGTTATGCAGCAAGACAACTTTCAGACTCGTTTTTGATGAATCTATGAACAACCTCCAGTGACTGGGTTCGTAGTCGATGTTAAGTGCTGCCATCAGGCCATTAATATTGTTGCAGGACACTAAATCACCTTCCATTATGAAGAAACACACTGCCGCAATCCTGTTGGAACCTGTTGTGACACGTAGGTGTATATTGAAAAGTAGAGCAATTTTAACCATGATATTCATTATCAGTGACCTAAAATTAGTTGGAAATTGTTACTCTGGTCTCGGAAGCATTTTGGTTGTTGGCCAGTGATACCTCTAACTCCTCATCTCATTACATATTTCTAATTTGTATTGGACTGATGAAGCCACTGTGTGGCGAAACGTTTCCTACATAAACATTCCCATATGTTGCATAAGTGTCTCATTCTTCAACTACACCTGCTTCCTCTGTATTTGACTGAAGACGCCTACTGTGTAGGCGAAACGTTTCATCAATTCTTGCGTTCGAACTCAGCGGAGTACTTTTGTTCCCACGAGGCATGCAGTGAGGGATTAAAATAAACTTGGTCTACCAACCTTTTCAGTTTTGAAAGAGTGGAGAGAGACTATATATTGCACTGAGGAAGACCTTGTATAATCTTGAGGTTAATGATGAGCATGGGGAAAGCGATCACAAATCACTCAGTTTTGATATATCATGGAATTACCTTTAATAACTACAATCAAGTCAATATCCCTGACTTCCGCTTGTCCAATTTCATAGGACTGTGAAATTACCTGGGTGGACTGAACTGGAATGACCTGACTATGAGTCAGGTAGGTGGTAATGGTTGACGATATGACATTTTTCAAAGCATAGTTCTAGCTCCTCCGACTGCTTATGTTTCAGATAAGGAAATTAGATAAAAAAAATGGATAAACAATAGATTAAAGCAAGTCAAAGTTCAAAAGAGAGTCTTTTAAGCGAATCTAAAGGGGAGATGGACAGTTAAGAAATAAATATGTTCAATTAAAAAGAGAAGTAAAAAAAAAGGGAATAAGAAAAGCCAAAAGAGATTATGAGGTTAAAGTTGATGATTAACCCAAAAGGTTTCATTCAGTTATACAGATAAATTAAAACATAACAGATAAGAACATAAGAATGGAGGAACACTGCAGAAGGCCTACTGGCCCATACATGGCAAGTTCTTATCAAAATCACCCCTCCCCAAAGCTACCCAAAAAAATTACTCCCGTACCCACAACACCAATCAAACCTAGCCCCTCCCTCTCATATATTTGTTCAATTTATTTTTAAAGCTACCCAGGGTCCTAGCGTCGATTACTTTACTCGGAGGACTGTTCCACACATCGACAACTCTGTTTGAAAACCAGTACTTACCTATGTCCTTTCGAAATCTAAATTATTATAACTTAAATCCGCTATTTCTGGTTCTTACCTGATTCGATATTCTCAGTATTTTATTAATATCACCTCCGTTTATGCCTATCATCCATTTATACACTTCGATGAGATCTCCTCTCAGTCTACGTCTCTCAAGAGAGTTAAGAGGATCTAAGTCTATCTTCATACGGGAGATTCCTTATGCAGTGAATCATTTTAGTCATCCTTCTCTGTATGTTCTTCAGTGAATTTATATCCAGCCTATAGCAAGGAAACCAAAACTGAGCGGCATAATCCAAATGAGGCCTTATTAGTGATGTATAGAGCTGTAAAATAACCATTGGCTAGTCTTTTCAACATACCACTACAAGATGTAGATGAATGGTTCAGAGAACCGACAAGTTGTTAAATTAGACACATATGCAACACTTGGGTATCTTTATTGAGGAAACGTTTCGCCACACAGTGGATTCATCAGTCCAAGGACTTACTTCGACTAGTGGTTGATACCACTATGACCTGCCTCCTCCTGCTGCATCTCACCTGATTACAGCATATAAGCCACCTCTACGGCCTTGTGCTACACTTCTAACAAGATTGATGGACTGAACACATCGACTCCAGGCCGAGGGACTGATAACCTCAAACTCCTCCTCTCCTTACACCTTTCTACTTTGTATTGGACTGATGAAGCCACTGTGTGGCGAAACGTTTCCTCAATAAAGATACCCAAGTGTTGCATATGTGTCTAATTTAACATACCACTACAAACTGGCATAGTGCCAGATAAGTGGAAAATGGCAAATGTTATACCAATCTTCAAAGCAGCAGACAGATCCTGAGGGTCTAAGCACCTCAAATATTGTTTCCAACGTTGATGGACTCATTACATCATCTTCATTTGACTACTACAACTGCTGCCTCTGTATTTGACTGAAGAAGCCTACTATGTGGGCGATACTTTTCAACATGTGTCTTAATCATCTCAACTTATCGGTATTTTATACCATTTTCAGCAACAACGAGCAGAAGTGGAGACATGTAATCGATTATATATATCATATGTTTAGAGTCACCATGGTGACTAAGCGCCTGAGATTTGACAGTATTCACGTTAGCAAGTTCTCACATTGTGACAGAGAACAACTATGGGTAAATTTCCACATACGCTCACACGAACGTTTTCACTTATGAGTTAGTGTTGTGGGTTGTGAGTTATTGCTGTGGGTTGTTGTGAGTTGGTGTTGTGGGTTTTGAGTTGTTGCTGTGGGTTGTGAGTTGGTGTTGTGGGTTGTTGAGAGTTGCTGTGGGTTGTAATTGTGAGTTGTTGCTGTTGGATGTTGTGAGTTGTTGCTGTGGGTTGTGAGTTGGTGTTGTGGGTTGCTGTGGGTTGTTGCTGTGGGTTGTAGTTGTGAGTTGTTGCTGTGGGTTGTGAGTTGGTGTTGTGGGTTGTTGCTGTGGGTTGTAGTTGTGAGTTGTTGCTGTGGGTTGTGGGTTGCTGTGGGTTGTGGGTTGTTGCTGTGGGTTGTTGTGAGTTGGTGTTGTGGGTTGTGAGTTGGTGTTGTTGGTTGAATTGGTGTTGTGGGTTTTTGTTAGTTGGTGTTGTGGTGTTGGAAGTTAGTGTTGTAGGTTGTTTGTTGTGGGTTCTGTGTTGTGGGTTGGTGTTGTAGGTTGTTTTTTGTGGGTTTTTTGTTGTGGGTTGGTGTTGTGGGTTTGTTGTGGATTGGTGTTGTGGGTTTGTTGTGGGTTAGTGTAGTGGGTTTTTTGTGGGTTGGTGTTATGGGTTTTAGGTTGGTGTTGTGGATTTTGGGTTGGTGTTGTTGGTTTAGCTTGTTGTGGTTTTTGGGTTGTGTGTTTGTGTTGTATGGTTCGGGTTGTTGTAGGTTGGTGTTGGGGTTGGTGTTGTGGGTTTTGGGTTGTTGGTTGGTATTGTGAGTTTTGGGTTGTTGTGGGCTGGTGTTATGGGTTTTTGGTTGTGGGCTGATGTTGTGGGTTTTGGGTTGTTGTGGGCTGGTGCTGTGGGTTTAGGGTTGTTGTGGGCTGGTGTAGTGGATTTTGGTTTGTTGTGGGTTAGCGTTGTGAGTTTTGGATTGTTGTGGGGAGGTGTTGTAGGTTTTGAATTGTTGTGGGTTTTGGGTTGTTGTGGGGTTAGTGCTGTGGGCTGATGTGGGTTTTGGGTTGTTGTGGGCTGGTGTTGTTGGGTTTTGGGTTGTGGGCTGGTGTTGTGGGTTTTTGGTTGTTGTGGGTTGGTGTGGGCTGGTATTGTGGGTTTTGGGTTGTTGTGAGTTAGTGTTGTGAGTTGATGATGTGAGTTTTGGGTTGTTTTGGGTTGGTGTTGTGGGCTGATGTTGTAGGTTTTGGGTGGTTGTGGGTTGGTGTTTTAGGTTGTTTTGGGTTGGTGTTGTGGGCTGATGTTGTAGGTTTTGAGTGGTTGTGGGTTGGTGTTTTGGGTTTTGTGTTGTTGTGGGTTGGTGTTGTGGATTTTAGGTTGTGGGTTTTGGGTTGTTGTGGGCTGGAGTTGTAGGTTTTGCATTGTTGTGGGCTGGTATTGTGGGTTTTGGGTTGTTGTGGGCTGGTGTTGTGGGTTTTGTGTTGTTCTGGGCTGGTGTTGTGGGTTTTGCGTTGTTGTGGGCTGGTGTTAAGGGTTTTGGGTTATTGTGGGCTGGTGTTGTGGGTTGTTAAGTGCTGGTGTTGTGGGTTTTGGGTTGTTGTGGGTGTTGGAGTGTTGTGTGTTGGTATTGTGGGTTTTGGGCAGTTGTGGGCTTGTGTCTGGGGTTTTGGCTTGATGTGGGCTGGTGTTGTGGGGTTTTGGGTTGTGTGTTTAGGGTTGCTGTGCGCTGGTGTTATGGGTTTTGGGTTGTTGTGGGTTGGTGTTGTGAGTTTTGGGTTGTGGGCTGGTGTTGTGGGTTTTGGGTTGTGGGTAGGTGTTGTGGGCTGATGTTGTGGGTTGGTGTTGTAGGTTTTGGGTTGTTGTTGGTTAGTGTTGTGGGTTTTGAGCTGTTGTGGGCTGGAGCTGTGAGTTTTGGGTTTTTGTGGGCTGGTGTTGTATGTTTTGGGTTGTTGTGGGCTTGTGTTCTGGCGTTTAGGTTGTTGTGGGATGGTGTTGTGGGTTTTGGATTGTTGTGGGCTGGTGTTGTGGGTTTTGGGTTGTGGACTGTTGTGGGTTTTGGGGTGTTGTGGGCTGGTGTTGTGGGTTGGTATTGTGGGTTTTGGGTTTGGGTTGGTGTTGTGGGCTGATGTTGTGGGTTGGTGTTTTGGGCTGATGTGGGATTTGGGTTGTTGTAGGTTGGTGTTGTAGGTTTTGGGATGTGGGTTAGTGTTGTGGGTTTTGGGCTGTTGTGGGCTGGTGCTGTTGGTTTTGGGTTGTGGGCTGGTGTTGTATGTTTTGGGTTGTTGTGGGTTGGTGTTCTGTCTTTCAGGTTGTTGTGGGCTTTTGTTGTGGGTTTTGGGTTGTGGACTGTTGTGGGTTTTGGGTTGTGGACTGTTGTGGGTTTTGGGGTATTGTGGGTTGGTATTGTGGGTTTTGGGTTTGGGTTGGTGTTGTGGGCTGATGTTGTGGGTTTGTGTTTTGGGCTGATGTTGGATTTGGGCTGTTGTAGGTTGGTGTTGTAGGTTTTGGGTTGTTGTGGGTTAGTGTTGTGGGGTTTGGGCTGTTGTGGGCTGGTGCTGTGGGTTTTGGGTTGTTGTGGGCTGGTGTTGTATGTTTTGGGTTGTTGTGGGCTGGTTTTCTGGCTTTTTGTTGTGGGCTGGTGTTGTGGGTTTTGGATTGTTGTGGGCTGGTGTTGTGGGTTTTGGGTTGTGGACTGGTGTTGTGGGTTTTGGGGTGTTGTGGGCTGGTGTTGTGGGTTTTGTGTATTGTGGACTGGTGTTGTGGGTTTTGGGTTGTTGTGGGCTGGTGTTCTGTCTTTTAGGTTGTTGTGGGCAGGTGTTGTGGGTTTTGGGTTGTTGAGGGCTGGTGTTGTGGGTTTTGGGTTGTGTGGTGGTGTTGTGGGTTTTGGGTTGTTGTGGTCTGGTGTTGTAGGTTTTGGTTTACTGTGGTCTGTTGTTGTGGGTTTTGGGTTGTGGGCTGGTGCTGTGGGTTTTGGGTTGTTGTGGGCTGGTGTTGTGGGTTTTGGGTTATTGTGTGCAGGTGTTGTTGGTTTTGGGTTATTGTGTGTTGGTGTTGTGGGTTTTGGGTTGTTGTGGGTTTTGGGTTATTGTTGCCTGGTGTTGTGGGTTTTGGGTTATTTTGGGTAGGTGTTGTGGGTTTTGGGTTATTGTAGGCTGGTGTTGTGGGTTTTGGCTTATTGTTGGCTATTGTGGGTTTTGGGTTATTGTGAGCTGGTGTTGTGGGTTTTGGATTTTGTGGGCTGGTGTTGTGGGTTTTGGGTTATTGTGGGCTGGTGTTGTGGGTTTTGGGTTATTGTGGGCTGGTGTTGTGGGTTTTGGGTTATTGTGGGCTGGTGTTGTGGGTTTTGGGTTATTGTGGGCTGGAGTTATGGGTTTTGGGTTATTGTTGGCTGGTGTTGTGGGTTTTGGGTTGTTGTGGGTTTTGGGTTGTTGTGGGTTTTGGGTTGTGTGCTAGTGCTGTGAGTTTTGAGTTATTGTGGGCTGGTGTTGTGGGTTTTAGGTTATTGTGGGCTGCCGTTGTGGGTTTTAGGTTATTGTGGACTGGTGTTGTGGGTTTTGGGTGATTGTGGGCTGGTGTTATGGGTTTTGTCAGACAGTATGGTGAGTTAATGTTTTTGATGTTTGTTTTATGTTTAAGCTGACGTTTACATACCAGGCTGCCGTGTCTCAGGCGGCCGTGACCGAGGCGGCCGTGTCTCAGGCGGCCTTGTCCCAGGTGGCCGTGTCCCAGGTGGCCGTGTCCCAGGTGGCCGTGTCCCAGGCGGCCGTGTCTCAGGCGGCCTTGTCCCAGGTGGCCGTGTCCCAGGTGGCCGTGTCCCAGGTGGCCGTGTCTCAGGCGGCCGTGTCCCAGGCGGCCGTGTCCCAGGCGGCCGTGTCCCAAGCGGCCGTGTCCCAGGCGCCCGTGTCCCAGGCGGTTCTTAGGGCCGTCACTATAATTGCACTCTTCTGCTTGTTTGTAATAATTACATTCATCATGTTGTTAGTGATAATTACACTCTTCTTCTTGTTTGTTATAATTACACTCTGCTTGCTGCTGCTGATAATTACGCTCTTTTTGTTGTTTGTGATAATTACACTCTTCTCGTTGTCTCCGATAATTGCACTCTTCTTGTTTGTAATAATTACACTTTTCTTGTTGCTGATAATTACTCTCTTCATCTTGTTTGTGATAATTAAACTCTTCTTGTTGTTTGTGATAATTAAACTCTTCTTGTTGTTTGTGATAATTAAACTCTTCTTGTTGTTTGTGATAATTAAACTCTTCTTGTTGTTGCTAATAATCATTTGTTTTGCATCTCGGATTTTTTTCTTGTTCTTCCATGATTATACTCCAGGTGAATCTTGTGTTATCATCACCATATACACACACAACCCGCACATATAAAAAGAGAGGAGCTTACGACGACGTTTCGGTCCGACTTGGACCATTTACAACATCACACTAACACACAGAACAGGGGGAAGGGGTATTTATAGGCAGGCAGACAGGGGGAGGGTACAAGAGAGTGGGGTAATAATGGAGGTAGTAGTGGAAGTGGTAGTAGTAGTAGTGGAGACAGTCATATTCTAGGAAAGGAGCACTGCAAAGAAACTGGCGGCCCGCATGGGATGGACGAGAACACAGAGGGAGGAAAAGACGAATAAAATAAAGAAGGACAAATACAAGGCAAAAGAAAAGAAAGAAAAGAAAACCCATAGGAGAAAAAAAAAAGAGAAGGGGGGGAAGAGATGAAAGGGGAAGGAATCAGGTTAAGTCACGGGTGTTCTGAAGTTTGGAGCATTTAACAATGTAATGAGAGAGGAAAGCATCAACAGAGACAAAGCCAGGGCTAAGATTCATACAGGGAAAGTTGTGTATAAGGGAGGATTCAACCAGACGGCGACTGTGAAAGTTGGACGTAGGGTAGACAGTTTTAGCAGAAGACCAATCAATAGGATGACTGTGATCTCTGACATGACAGAAAAGAGCATTATTAGTGTCGGCAAGCCTAACACTATTTTTGTGCTCCTTGAGTCTGTCAGAAAGAGATCGGCCAGTTTCTCCGAAGTACTGAAGAGGACAGGAGGAGCAAGAAATAGAGTAGACACCAGGAGAATCTGTAGAGGGAGGGGAGTGTGTTAGTGTGACTTTGTAAATGGTCCAAGTCGGGCCGAAACGTCGTCGTAAGCTCCTCTCTTTTTATATGTGCGGGTTGTGTGTGTATTGTTCCAGTCACGGTATTGTGCCATTTTTGTTATTCATCACCATATGTTCTTGTCATATTTATAAACTGCGGTACAGGATACTTGTAGCTCGGTAGTAAAGCAATTATCCTGCCCCTGGAATTTGTTTACCTGAATTTTCAACCCTTTAATGATGAGCTCCGGAAAACTTGTCGGTATTCTTTGCTTGTTGTTTGTTCATTAAATTGAGGGTGTAGACCTTTTGCAGTATTCTTTTGTTCTTCTAGTAATTTTGTTTTTCTAATTCTTTAAGTACCGCAACATTCTCTCCTATTACTCCTACCACTAGTTCTACCATTACTCCTACTACCACAACTAACACCATTACTACTGCTATTACTACTACTACAACCACTCTCCTCCTACTCCCAACCTATCTTCTGGCCTTCTCTACTCTCTTTCATTTAGTTGTGACTTGACAATGGAACACAACGGACCGAAACGTCGACGTACTTCTCATAAGTGCAGGATATTTGTGAATTGTTCCAGCCATGGTATTGTTCCAGCCATGGTATTGTGATAAATTTAATATAAAATAACAGACTTAATTCTGAAAATGCAATCAAAATCACTGTGCTGTTCAAACCATATCTATAATTTGTTCCAAGTCAATGGCTATGACAAAAAAATTATTGAACCTAGAAATATCTTTGATAATGAGGCCGAAATTAAGGATACTGGGTTCTTAGTCAAGTTAACCTTGGAAAACTGCAGAAAAAAAAAAGCTGAAACGAAAACTGTAGTTGTATGCAGTCTTGATGAATAAAAGAAATAACTCACATAGCTGGAGTGATTGAGGGGAATGAGGCTACCAGCAGTGAGGTGCAGTCCAGCACCTGCTACAAGTGACTAGTGGTTCCCAGTAATGGCAGGAACATCAAAATAAGGAAAGTTAAGAGAGAAGATTTGAAGGTAGGAAATCGCTTCTCTGTTCTTCAGGATGAGTGTACTCCAGTGGCCAGTGAAGGTAAAGGTACTACTTCCCCTGCTAATAGAGGTAAGCGAATTCTTGTGGTAGGTGACTCACAGGTAAGATATATGGACCGTGCTTTCTGTAATAGGAATAAGATGAGAGAGAGGGTGTGCTTCCCTGGAGCTGGTGTTGGAGACATAGTCAACAGGTTGGATAATATCATGTCAGGTAATGGGAACAAGCCCATTATCTGGCTCAGTGCTGGTGGAAATGATATTGGGAAGGGTAGGAGAGAAGAGCTGCTAGATAAGTACAGGTCAGCTATAGATTTAATTAAGTCTAAGAAAGGGGTGGAAATAAATGGTATAAAATACCGACACAATGGAAAGATAAACACATAAGCAGTATAATGTAATCCTTTATTGACAACGTTTCGCCCATATGTAGCATCTTGCCTAGAAGGGGAGTGGGAAATGAATGGTTGTCTAGGGCAATTGTAAATTGCTGGCTAGATATACTGCAAGGAACTTGCAGTCCCATTCATTGACAACTGGGACAACTTTTATGGCAAACATGATATGTATGCAAGGGATGGGGTACATCTCTCTGGGACAGGGGTGGAAGCACTTGCCAACTCGATCGAGAGGTCCATTGCTGACATGCCTAGTATTTTAAACTGATAGTAGATAGAGGTATGGGTGTGTGTGGGAAACAGTCAGCTTGCAACACTAGGGCTGAAAACAGCAAATGAATAAAAGACATTCATCATAAAGTTTTAAATAAAGACAATGGATCAGGTCAGCAAACAAAGGGAGACAGCAGAGGGCAGCAAGAGACTAGCCCCCCTATGGTTTTCTATACTAATAGCAG
>WNWK01042014.1:0-16173 GCA_009830355.1 Cherax destructor | reverse complement strand
CCTGCCTGCCTGCCTGCCTGCCTGCCTGCCTGCCTGCCTGCCTGCCTGCCTGCCTGCCTGCCTACCTACCTGTCAAGGAATGACAGGCAACGGTACAGAGTTTGTTCTATTATCCTTTGCAATTTAACGTTTGTTACTAAATAATTGTAACAAAACCTAAGTACAGGTAGGTACTTACTTACTTACTTACTTACTTACTTACTTGCTTATTTTTTTTTTTAATTTCTTGTGGTTGGCCTAGGTAATTTATAGGTATGTACCTACCAATATGGTCAGCTTGAATTAGGTAGGTAGGTAGGTAGGTAGGTAGGTAGGTAGGTAGGTAGGTAGGTAGGTAGGTAGGTAGGTCGGTCGGTCGGTCGGTCGGTCGGTCGGTCGGTCGGTCGGTCGGTCGGTCGGTCGGTCGGTCGGTCGGTCGGTCGGTCGGTCGGTCGGTCGGTCGATATGTATCTAGTTAGATACGTATCTAGGTAACTTAACTACCTATCTAGTTAGGTAGTTAAGTTAACAATATTGATAGGAACATATATGTAAATTACCTAGGATAACCACCAAAAACTAAAAAAAAAAAGGCATTTCGTTTTTTCACATTGTAGTCTTGTAATTAAGTCAGTCAGTCAGTCAGTCAGTCAGTCAGTCAGTCAGTCAGTCAGTAAGTAAGTAAGTAAGTAAGTAAGTAAGTAAGTAAGTAAGTAAGTAAGTAAGTAAGTAAATAACTAAGTAAGTAACTAAGTAAGTGAGTAACTAAGTAAGTGAGTAACTAAGTAAGTAACTAAGTAAGTAAGGGAGTAAGTACCTACCTGTATTTAGGTTTATTTCCAATTATTTAGTACCAAACGTTAATTCATTCCTTTTTTGGTTATTATTTAGCTGCCTGCCTGAAAAGCAAGCCTAGGCATACCTAGGCAGCATATTATTGGCCATGTTGTAATATCTACTTCATAAAATGTATAATTATAAGTACACCCCCTCCCCCACCTTGTATATTACCAGAAATAAAGCATTTGAATGTGTTACCTACGTGCATGCCTGCAACTAATATAAGGTGTTATTAATAAGTAAATAAATAGTTTGTTAACTTTAGTTAGGTTTCCCATATTGGTGGTTGGTAGATACATACTAGTATGTATATGCAAATCACCGACCTAGGATAACCCACGAAAATTTACCCAAAAAAAAAAAAAAAAAAACATTTTTCACATTCTACTATTTCTTTGTCATGATATATTTATTAAAGAAAGAAAGAAAGTAAGTAAGTAAGTAAGTAAGTAAGTAAGTGTAAGGTAAGTAAGTAAGTAAGTAAGTAAGTAAGTAAGTAAGTAAGTAAGTAAATAAATAAGTAACTAAGTAAGTAAGTACCTGTATCTAGGTTTAGTTACATATATATTTGTAGTAAGTAGTACCAAGCATTAATTACAAAGGAAGAAAGAACAAAGCTTCCCCTTTAACCTACCTGGAAAGGTAGGTAGGTAGGTAGGGTGGTAGGTAGGTAGGTAGGTAGGTAGGTAGGTAGGTAGGTAGGTAGGTAGACAACTGTCTGTCTGTCTGTCTGTCAATTGCCTATGATAGGTAGGTAACACAACAAAGTAAGATTTCTCCATTGTCCCTCCCTACTTGTTATATAGTATATTTTTTTTTTTTTTTTTTAACTAAGTCTGTCCTTGAGGGTAATTTCGGTTAAATTACACATATGGGTCATAACATAAGTATATGTTCATTAAATAGAATAACACATAATATTACTTGCTGAGTGAGGTGGGTGGTTAGGTTATTAGATTTCAACAGCAGCCGCCGCGCCGACCGACCACAAACCCATATACCATCCCACCCAACCACCAAAACCCTCCCTCCCTCCCTCCCTCCCTCCCTCCCTCCCTCCCTCCCTCCCAACCCCCCATTATCGTACTACCCATCATAAACAATGATGCATTGTCATCTCTTTCTTATTTACATTTACAACCCTCCTACCAACACATACCATAACTAAATATTCCTCTGTCAATATATCACAACAAATTAAACAAACAACATAAAACAACACTTTCAACAAACAATTAACAATAATAATAAATATTTACATATATTAACCACACTCAATCACACTCAACACAAAAAAAAATATACACCTACACAACCACAAGGGCCTGGGGTGGGCAACTTCAACTTTCACCAACTTCCAACCTTCTTTCTAGTTGGTGCTTTTATTCAACTAACTATACATTCATCTCTCTCTACCCCATTTTCCAACTTTCTTTCTATCTATCTGGTTTAGCGCTCGCTTCTTTTGATTATAATATCTATCTACCATATTCATCAGTCAATCTACAACTAACCCAATAAGGAAATTTTAAATTGATGCATTTCTATTCAAAAAGAAAGCCTATCTTTTGGGATTATTATAAATTTGTTATTGTTGTTGAGTCTTTTGTCTGATTCTCCTTTAAATTAACATGTGGCTCCAAAAGGAGCCTGTAATTTTTGGTTTTGTAAGTCTGAGCTTACTTCTTTTCGGTTTTCTTAGGCAAAAGAACAGCCTGAATGTTGGGTAGGACACCACCTTGTGCAATGGTCACACCCGAAAGAAGCTTGTTCAGTTCTTCGTCATTACGGATGGCCAGTTGTAAGTGACGAGGAATGATGCGGGTCTTTTTGTTGTCACGTGCAGCATTGCCGGCCAACTCGAGTACTTCTGCTGCTAGGTATTCCATGACGGCTGCCAGGTACACTGGAGCACCAGCTCCTACACGCTCGGCATAGTTGCCCTTGCGTAGTAGACGATGGATTCTGCCAACGGGGAACTGAAGTCCGGCCCTACTCGAGCGAGACTTTGACTTGCCCTTCACTTTGCCGCCTTTGCCACGTCCGGACATGTCTGCTGCTGTTGCTTTGAGTGTGTGTGTATAAAACCGCCACCGATCGAGCTTCCGCTTATATACTCCCGCTCAGGCTCGAGCGAGGCGAGCACACACCCTCAGCCAGCCAATCACAAGGCTCCCGCATTCGAGATTCTCGATCCTGAGCCGGCATCGGCATATAAAGGGGGAACGAACTTTGCGGCGGACAGACAGAGAGGCACAGACACACGACAGATCAGCATTGGGACCCTTCATGAGATTATTTTAGACTTTCCCTACGATCCCCGTTGGGGAGGGGAACACTGCTATTTACCCAATGGCTTCTGCTAACCGTGTGAAGATCAAACCACTGCATGGGACCATCAACGATTCAGCTAAGCTAGCACTGGCAGCTGCCATCAGCGGCAGTCTACATGTTAAATTCACAGCTATACTGTCACTCCAAGAGGCATTCATTGTCGTCTGTATTGATGACTCTGAGGCTGAGAAACTACTTACCAACGATGCTACCACTACGCTACAAGACCGAGGATTCCAAGTTTGGACTTCCCCAGCTCTCAAGGCCAAGAGGACTGTGTTCCTCAAACGCCTGGATTCACTTATTACTGCTCAAGATACTGATGAAATTAAGGCGTCCATCCAACACCAGAACCCTTGGGCAAAGGTGGACTATGTTCACAAGATTCATAATGCTTCCTCCATGCTGAAGGTCACCTTCAGTGACGTCACCATGGCTGACAGAGCTATCACTGACGGACTTGCAATCCACTATTTCTACATCAACCCAGCATTCATCGAGGCAGAAAAATACGAGTACATCCCACAGTGTTACAACTGCTACTCATATTCCCACACCTCCAAAGACTGTCCCACCAAGGACAAGAAATTCTGTGCTACATGTGGCAGAGAAGGACACGACTACAAATCCTGCACCACCACCACCTCTCTCAAGTGTTTAAACTGCAAGACTGATCACCATACCCTCGCTGCCAAGTGTCCTACTAGACGTGATATCCTCAAAAACAACTCGACCAACAAACAAAACCTACTGCTCAAGCAACAACATATGCCGCCATCACTAAGCTACAAGCAGACACCAACAAGATTCTCCAGGCCACCCAGGCGGCCTCCACCAACCCAGTACCACCACCACCTCTGCCCACAGGCGACTCCACCAAAATACTCTACTGCATTATGTACGCACATGTACACAATGTTGCGGCACCAGGATCATTTAATACTACCATTAATGAACTGTTCAAGCTCAACAACATGCCCAGCTTTAAATTCCCAGCATCTCCACCATCATCTGACATTATAAAGTCCACTACGAACATTGTCACCATCGAGAATGTTCCACCAGCAACACCACCACCACCTTCAACCACCGAGTCCACACCACCACCACCTCCCGCCACTGAGACGGACCAATCAGAAGCCACCCACACAGCTGCTGCTCCTTCCACCACCAAATCAACCGCTCCAGCCTCCCCCACCAACCATATCACCACCAATCCAGCTGCTCCATCCAACCCAACTTCTCCAGCCTCCACCAAACCACCAAGAGCATCTAAACACTATCGGTATATGCAGTACAACAACGTCAAATTCTATACCACAAAACAATTCGATACTACAATGTCGTACTCAGCCCTTGCTCAGCATCTCCTAGACGGATCTGTCAAGTTCACCCGCCTCAAGAACACACCTGCTACCTTAGAAGAAATTGTCCACGTCCTTCGTTCCAACATTTCAACAGATCCACTCAATGTCTGCTGCACAACTCAACTCTCAAGAACACAATTCAACTCTCTCTGTTCTGGCTCTGCTGAGTAAAATCCACTAACATGCTGAAGTTTCCCAGCACTTTGCTATTCAGCTAAAGCTGGGGTGTGGCTCCAATCGACCCTAATTTAACTACAACTACAACTACCACTACATCCGCAACTACTACCGCCTTCTGGGCCCTTCCCACCGCCGTCAGCCTGCCTGCAGTTCAATCTACACCCGCCTCATCAGCTGCTACAACTCGCCACTGAAGTTTATCTGCTCATGTCGCCAGCAGTTTATCTGCTCATGTCGCCGCAGTTTATCTGCACAAATCGCCCAGAGTGGATGGGCCACTCACCTGTATATTCCCTCCTCCTACCCTTCCCCAACCTTTTCCCATATTTCTATCCTTACCCATCATTCTTCCATCCCAGCTTACCGACGCTCAGGTCATCAGTACCAGGTACCGGACACACATACATTTGCAATATTGACGCTGCATCATGCCTCCCAAAACTTCAGGAAAGGCTGCCAAGAAGGCCGGAAAGGCCCAGAAAGCAATTGCTAAGGGTGACAAGAAGAAGAAGCGCAGGAGGAAGGAGAGCTACAGTATCTACATCTACAAGGTGTTGAAGCAAGTCCACCCTGACACTGGCATCTCGTCCAAAGCCATGTCAATCATGAATTCCTTCGTGAACGACATCTTTGAACGCATTGCAGCCGAAGCTTCTCGCCTGGCTCACTACAACAAGCGTTCTACCATCACCAGTCGGGAGATCCAGACAGCAGTAAGGCTCTTGCTACCTGGAGAACTGGCAAAGCACGCTGTTTCTGAGGGCACCAAGGCTGTAACCAAATACACCTCCTCTAAGTAAATGCCAGAATGCACTCTGAAGGAAAGAAAATTAGGCTCCATTGGAGCCACAAATTGATTTCAAAGAGACTATTGACTAATAATAATAATAATAATGAAAAGTAATGTTTTTAAAATGCAATAAAATCTAATATTAGTAGTTAGTTCATTATGTAATGCTCACTCTTGCAAGATTGAGAACTAGATTAATTGGCTTCCTCCCCCCATGTCCTTTCTTTGTAGATTTCATTGAGACTTACTTACGTATTATTCTTTCCATTACATTTCCTCCCTAACAAATAATGAAAGACAACCTCCCCAATAAAGAAAAATAGCTAGCTACAGGAACATGGTCGATGCTGTGGCTACTGCAACAGGCAGGCTTGCTTGATTTAAAATGTTAAAGGGTTATTCATTCTGTTTCTCTCACAATCTATGTCTGTCTGTCTGTCTATCCTAACCCATGAAGGGTCCTTTCCTGTCTGAAACCTAGTCTGTCTAGACATTGCTACAAGATTTAACAAAGTAAGAGGACTCTTTGCCTCTATTTAATACTACTAAAAAGCATCTATCTATGAGGGAGGTAGCTATCGAGTTATTATTCATTGTCTATATCATCTCTTAAGAACATTATCTTGTGGCCCTAATAAGGGCCTATGTTTGTATGATGGATGGATGGGTGGGACCTAGGCACGCTCTCCACGGATGCGGCGAGCTAACTGAATGTCCTTAGGCATAATGGTAACACGCTTAGCATGGATGGCACACAGGTTAGTATCTTCAAAGAGACCGACCAAGTAAGCCTCGGAGGCCTCTTGTAAAGCCATGACAGCTGATGACTGGAAGCGCAGGTCGGTCTTGAAATCTTGGGCAATCTCACGTACAAGTCGCTGGAATGGAAGTTTCCTGATGAGCAACTCAGTGCTCTTCTGGTAGCGACGGATCTCACGTAGAGCAACGGTACCAGGCCTGTAGCGATGAGGCTTCTTGACACCTCCAGTGGCAGGTGCAGACTTGCGGGCTGCCTTGGTAGCCAGCTGCTTGCGAGGAGCCTTGCCTCCTGTGGACTTGCGTGCTGTTTGCTTAGTGCGAGCCATTCCGTACGTACGAGACGAGTGACGAATCAAGGTTTTGACACAGAAAGCGTGCTTTTATACTACTCTTCTCCCTTTTTTCCCAAACTCTATTGGTGAATAGTGCTGCTGACGTCACTAGTAAGCTCCGCCTACTCTCACCCCCCTCCTGCAACGTTTTCTCTCATTATTAGCTTGATTTTATCAGGTAAAATTGATGTCACCACAAAGGAAATGAGGTAACAAAGCAGGGAGGTTAAGGTATCCAAGAAAATCCGAAAAGTAACCTATAGTCTAATGATCAGCAAGAAAAGTATAGGGGGACCTTGCGCTACGTAGACGTCCACAGAAACTACTACTCACTGGAAATTTGAATCAGCAGCACTCAGAGCTAGACTACTGCTGCTGTTGCATCAGTTGATCGCTCTCAAGAATTATATATCTGCTGCAATGACTGGACGCGGCAAGGGAGGAAAAGGCCTGGGAAAGGGTGGCGCCAAACGTCATCGCAAGGTGCTTCGTGACAACATCCAGGGCATCACCAAGCCTGCTATTCGTCGATTGGCTCGTCGTGGAGGCGTGAAACGTATTTCCGGCCTCATCTACGAAGAAACCCGTGGAGTTCTCAAAGTTTTCTTAGAGAACGTCATCAGAGATGCTGTTACATACACGGAGCATGCAAAGAGGAAAACTGTTACTGCCATGGACGTCGTGTACGCTTTGAAACGGCAAGGACGCACCCTATATGGGTTTGGTGGTTAAATAAATGACTGCCTAGCCTAGCACTGCCTGCCAATGAATGGTTTTCCTCGAGAAACTAACATCATCTCTGAGGGAGGATTTATTAAAAATACAAAGGACCTTATTTAAGGTCCACATAAATTTAATAAAAGAGTTTGCAGTTAGACAATATCTTAGTTAGATGAATACGATAACCTTCTTTTACACTTTCCTTTCAAAGATACGATAGATGGGATAGCATTCATTAGAGTATTTAACTCGATTATGCCCCCAGACCATACTTAATTGTTAACGATTTTTTCCCCTTATTGAGATCGGTATATTAATTAGATAGATAAAGCTTTCAATGGTTATAAATGAACCTTGGTAACTGTTACCAACAAATTATTGAAATAAACTAGGCTAGGCTAGTAGGTAGCTAGTATTTTGAATAAATCAAGAAATAAATAAATACAAGTCACCGATTAATTTGTCTATCGTTAACAGGAACAAATTTATTTATTACAGTCAAAGAGTTGCTTATTTCCTTCATTGAGATGTGGATGCGTAACATTAAAAAGATATTTGACAAATATATGAGGGAGGGAGGAGGGAGGGAGGAGGGAGGAGGGAGGGAGGGAAGGAAGGGAGGAAGGAAGGAAGGAGGGAGGGGCAGGAGGCAGGCAGGCAGGGCAGGCAGGCAGGCAGGCAGGCAGGCAGGCAGGCAGGCGGGCCCAGGCAGGCAGGCAGGCAGGCAGGCAGGCAGGCAGGCAGGCAGGCAGGCAGGCAGGCAGGCAGGCAGGCAGGCAGGCAGGCAGGCAGGCAGGCAGGCAGGCCAGCATCCATCCATCCATCCATCCATCCATCCATCCATCCATCCATCCATCCATCCATCCATCCATCCATCAACACACCAAAATATATGACCAAGAAAACCAAAAAAAATTCATATTATGCTTTATATGCATAATTAAGTAACTAGTGAAATGGGTCGTGTTTAAGTGGGACTTGCACGTCAGTAAATGAAAATCTTCAAGCTTATTGCTTGTGTAGCGTTTATTCTGTTGGTTGGTGGGTTTGATTTGTGAAAGACCTACCTAGTATGGGCCAAGAGGCCTACTGCAGTGCTCCTCTTTTCTTATGTTCTTAAGTAAAGTTGGTAAATAAGTTAATTTGGGCAGAGGTCAACATAAGTACAAATATCATAGTTACTTGGTGTAAATAACCGAGGATAACCTAAAAATAGTCATTTTTTTTTTTCCATTAGAAGATGATGCTCACTTTGAATTTAATGTAAATAAAGTCACTGTTTGGCGAAACGTCTACAACCTAATGTAAATATGTAAGTTAACCTTATTTCCAATATATCTCTTATTATTGTAACTGATTCTCAGAGAACTAGCATTATTTAGGTGGCGGTTTAAAAATATAGGGAATTTATTTTGTTAATTTTGAATGCATGAAATGTCTTTCCACCAAATTTAAAAAAGTTAGGTTGGTGTGGTGTCGTCTGAGTTAAGATAAGAATTTGTTCGAGCAATGTATTTCTTATTTCCGTTGGGTTCCTTAATCTTTTCCCCCAGGATGCGACCCACACCGGTCGACTAAAACAAAGATACCTATTTACTGCAAGGTGAACAGGACAAACAGGAGGTTTTAAGAAAGACGTCGATCGAAATGTTTTCACACTGGCGGGCGGGCGGGGCGGGAATCGAACCCGGGCCCTGTCCTCTGTGTGTGTGAATCAAGAGCTTTAGGAATCAGGCCACTGGGTTGGTTATCCTAGGTAATTTACAGTATATTAAGTAAAATGACACAAATGCAAGTAATGTGACATTTTATTGTGGCAGGGCAGGGTACGTTTCGCTCTGCAGGAGCTTTGTCAAGCCGTTACAAACAATAAAATGTCACATTAGTTGTATTTGTGTCCTTTTACTTAACATATTGTCTGTAATTCTACCAATATTAATAAAATTTCCAGTATGTATGTATGTATGTATGTATGTATGTATGTAACTGTAGTTTGTGTGTGTACATGTACCAGAATAGGAAGAACACTGCAGTAGGCCTCTTGGCCCATACTAGGCAGACAGGTCCTTCACAGTCCATCCGACTAACAGAATAGTATTTGCTCAACCCAATTTTCAATCGTACCTGCCCAAGAAATATGATTTGATAAATGTATTTACTCAGGTGCAAGTCCCACTCTTTTCCTACCCCTCTGACTAATGCATTTGTCCAACCTAAATTTGAAACTAACTACCCAAGGTCCTAGCTTCAATAGCCCTAGTAGGCAGACTGTTCCACTCATCAACTACCTACTACCCTATTTCCAAACCAATACTTTCCTATATCCTTTCTAAATGTAATGAACATAATTTTTTTTGTGGAAAGGTTTCCCACTCTAGGAACTTTGACAAGCTGTAACAAACAATAAAGGGTGACACAAACACACACACACATACATACATGCATGTATGTATGTATGTATGTATGTATGTATGTATGTATGTATGTATGTATGTATGTATGTATGTATGTATGTATGTATGTATGTATGTATATACCTAAATAAACTTAATTATTTGGAGATTTACTTATGTGTGTTACATGGTTTTAGGTAAAGAGTTGCCTTATAAGGTGGATTTGCACCAGTCTGAGTGTCAACGGCCATACCACGTTGAACGCACCGCTTCTCGTCCGATCAGCGAAGTTAAGCAACGTTGGGTTTGGTTAGTACTTGGATGGGTGACCGCCTGGGAACACCAAATGCTGTTGGCATTAATCTTTTTTTTTCTTTTCCAGTCCAAGCCTAAATAAGTCTAGAGTGCAGAGAACTCATTTATTGGGCAATTGTTTGATAGGCTACTCATGTGTGAGTGTATAAACGAACGTAAGTCAAAGATTTCAGTATTATTTAATATCTTCCTCCCATCCCATCCTCAAACATTTTAATTGAACGAGAGAAAACGGGAAACTCGATGTAAGTAAGGGTATAACTAAAGTTTACAGCTGCTGCATTAACGCTTCAAATGCTCTTAGCATATTATTACACCACTAACTATACATTTTTTGTTAAAATGTGGAAAAAAACACTGACTATTTTTGGGTTTTCATCGTTATTTACAACAAGTAACTGATATTTCTATACTAACTAACTAAGTAAGTAACTAAGCTAAGTAAGTAACTAAGTAAGTAGAGTAACTAAGTGAGTAACTAAGTAAGTGAGTAACTAAGTAAGTGAGTAACTAAGTAAGTAACTAAGTAAGTAAGTGAGTAACTAAGTAAGTAACTAAGTAAGTAAGTAAGTAAGTAAGTAAGTAAGTAAGTAAGTAAGTAAGGGAGTAAGTACCTACCTGTATTTAGGTTTATTTCCAATTATTTAGTACCAAACGTTAATTCATTCCTTTTTGGGTTATTATTTAGCTGCCTGCCTGAAAAGCAAGCCTAGGCATACCTAGGCAGCATATTATTGGCCATGTTGTAATATCTACTTCGTAAAATGTATAATTATAAGTACACCCCCTCCCCCACCTTGTATATTACCAGAAATAAAGCATTTGAATGTGTTACCTACGTGCGTGCCTGCAACTAATATAAGGTGTTATTAATAAGTAAATAAATAGTTTGTTAACTTTAGTTAGGTTTCCCATATTGGTGGTTGGTAGATACATACTAGTATGTATATGCAAATGACCGACCTAGGATAACCCACGAAAATTTACCTACCAAAAAAAAAAAAAAAAAAAAAAAAATTCTTCACATTCTAATATTTCTTTGTCATGATATATTTATTAAAGAAAGAAAGAAAGAAAGAAAGAAAGAAAGAAAGAAATAAAGAAATAAAGTAAGTAAGTAAGTAAGTAAGTAAGTAAGTAAGTAAGTAAGTAAGTAAGTAAGTAAGTAAGTAAATAAATAAGTAACTAAGTAAGTACCTGTATCTAGGTTTAGTTACGTATATATTTGTAGTAAGTAGTACCAAGCATTAATTACAAAGGAAGAAAGAACAAAGCTTCCCCTTTAACCTACCTGGAAAGGTAGGTAGGTAGGTAGGTAGGTAGGTAGGTAGGTAGGTAGGTAGGTGTGTGTAGGTAGGTAGGTAGGTAGGTGGTGTGTTGAGTTATTTTTCTTCTAAGTAAAATGTTGTACCTAAACAACTGTCTGTCTGTCTGTCTGTCTGTCTGTCTGTCAATTGCCTATGATAGGTAGGTAACACAACAAAGTAAGATTTCTCCATTGTCCCTCCCTACTTGTTATATAGTATATTTTTTTTTTTTTTTTTTATCTAAGTCTGTCCTTGAGGGTAATTTCGGTTAAATTAAACATATGGGTCATAACATAAGTATATGTTCATTAAATAGAATAACACATAATATTACTTGCTGAGTGAGGTGGGTGGGTGGTTAGGTTATTAGATTTCAACAGCAGCAGCCGCCGCGACCACAAACCCATATACCATCCCACCCAACCACCAAAACCCTTCCCCCCCCCTCCCTCCCTCCCCACCCACCCAACCCCCATTATCGTACTACCCATCATAAACAATGATGCATTGTCATCTCTTTCTTATTTACAGTTACAACCCTCCTACAACCACATACGAAATTTATTAACAAAATATTCCTCTGTCAATATATCACAACAAATTAAACAAACAACATCAAACAACACTTTCAACAAACAATTAACAATAATATTAAATATTTACATATATTAACCACACTCAATCACACTCAACACAAAAAACAATATACACCTACACAACCACAAGGGCCTGGGGTGGGCAACTTCAACTTTCACCAACTTCCAACCTTCTTTCTAGTTGGTGCTTTTATTCAACTAACTAACTATACATACATACATTCATCTCTCTCTACCCCATTTTCCAACTTTCTTTCTATCTATCTGGTTTAGTGCTCGCTTCTTTTGATTATAATATCTATCTATCTACCATATTCATCAGTCAATCTACAACTAACCCAATAAGGAAATTTTAAATTGATGCATTTCTATTCAAAAAGAAAGCCTATCTTTTGGGATTATTATAAATTTGTTATTGTTGAGTCTTTTGTCTGATTCTCCTTTAAATTAACATGTGGCTCCAAAAGGAGCCTGTAATTTTTGGTTTTGTAAGTCTGAGCTTACTTCTTTTCGGTTTTCTTAGGCAAAAGAACAGCCTGAATGTTGGGTAGGACACCACCTTGTGCAATGGTCACACCCGAAAGAAGCTTGTTCAGTTCTTCGTCATTACGGATGGCCAGTTGTAAGTGACGAGGAATGATGCGGGTCTTTTTGTTGTCACGTGCAGCATTGCCCGCCAACTCAAGTACTTCTGCTGCTAGGTATTCCATGACGGCTGCCAGGTACACTGGAGCACCAGCTCCTACACGCTCGGCATAGTTGCCCTTGCGTAGTAGACGATGGATTCTGCCAACGGGGAACTGAAGTCCGGCCCTACTCGAGCGAGACTTTGACTTGCCCTTCACTTTGCCGCCTTTGCCACGTCCGGACATGTCTGCTGCTGTTGCTTTGAGTGTGTGTGTATAAAACCGCCACCGTTGTTGTTGTTGTAGGTTTGCCGGTACTGCCGGCCCGGGTCTTCGTCAATAGGCGACCCGGCCTTGGCTCCCAGTGCAGGGAGTGTCTTGATGGATGTCCATGTCTTGCTGGATGTCTATGGATCCCAGAGAAGGGAGAGTCTTGGAGGCATGTCAGCGGTAATCAGCTGACGATGCAAGGACGATGGTTAAGGCTGCAGCAGCAGGCAGGTCAGGAGAGGCCAAGGAAGCAGTGCAAAACAGGGTCGATTGGAGCCACACCCCAGCTTTAGCTAAAGAGCAAAGTGCTGGGGAAACTTATCTTCTCAGTGAGTGGTGAATTCTAATCAGCGTATCGTTCAATGGTACCATTCTGTAGTGCCCTGAACTTCTTCCTGGAGATGTGTTCTACGAGGAATGTGTTTGTGAAGTCGTTGAGGTGATAGGTGGCGAGCTGGAGGGCTTGTTCTAGTGTGTAGCTTTGATGGGGGCTGCAGGTAAACTTGACAGTTCCATGCTTGAGGCGGTGGTGAACTTCTTGTGCATGCATTTCAGTTCTATATTGATCAGTGGTATAGAAGAAGATACCGTTGGTATCAAGGTATGAGGAGTCGACTTCGTCTGCGTATCTATCAGTAGTAGGAGTAGCAGTAGCAGTAGCAGTAGGAGTAGCAGTAGCAGTAGCAGTAGGAGTAGCAGTAGCAGCAGCAGTAGCAGTAGCAGGATCCTTGAAGCTGATATTCAGGAAATCCTGAATACTTTCACACAGAACTTTAGCTCTCTTGGCTGGGGGAAGATGCATGAGTCCAGGTAATACAGTATATGAGGTGGAAGCGGTCTCTGATTGGTGCATTGCAGTGGTGGTAGCAGGTACAGGTGTGCTCTCGGTGGTGGGAGGAGTCGGCGCCTCTCTGTTCTCTGGTTGGTCCGTCTCCATGGTGGAGGGCGGAGCTTGAGGTGCTGGTGGTGGTGTCGGTGTAGGTGCGAGGTGGACGGTACATGTGGTGGCTTGAACGATTTCAGCTGACGGTGGCGATGCAGGGAATGTAAAGCTTGGCAGGTTGTTGAGTTGTAGTAGTTCATTAATAGTTGTATTAAATGAACCTGGTGTAGCTACATTCTGTACGTGGGCGTACATGATGCAGTAAAGAATTTTGGTAGATTCTCCAGCATGTAGTGGTGGTGTAGTGGTGGTGGTGGCAGCCGCTTGCGTGGCCTTGAGAATTTTGTAGTATCATTTTGTAGTTTAGTGATAGCAGCGTAAGTAGTGGTCTGGGGAGTGGTTTTCTTGAGCTGTTCTACTTGTTTCTTGTGGATTTCTCGGCGGATTGGACATCTTGCAGCAAGAGTGTGGTGATCGTTCTTGCAGTTTAAGCATTTCGGTGGAGTAGTGGTGGTGCAGGACCTGTAGTCATGTCCTTCCTTACTGCAGGTGGAGCAGAACTTTTATCCTTGGTTGGGCAGTCTTTCGTTATGTGATGGTATGAGTAGCAGTTATAGCATTGTGGGATTGGTCTAAATTTCTCTGCTTCGATGAAGGCTGGGTTGATGTGGAAGTATTGGATAACCAGTCCATCGGTAAGTGCTTTGTCTGCCATAGTGACGTCGCTGAAGGTGACCTTCAGCATGGATGGAGCATTGGTATTTTGTTGATAAAGTCCACCTTTGCCCAAGGGTTCTGCTTTTCTATGCATGTTTTAATTTCATTGGTGTCCTGAGTGGTGATGAGAGTGTCTAGGCGTCTGAGGAACACAGTCCTCTTGGCCTTCAAGGCCGGGGAAGTCCAGACTTGGAATCCTCGGTCTTGTAGCGTGGTAGTGGCAGCAGTAGTGAGAAGTTTCTCTGCCTCAGTGTCATCAATACAGACGACAATGAAGGCAGCTTTCAGTGATAATATCGCCGTGAATTTGACTTGCAGACTGCTGCTAACAGCAGATGCAAGTGCTAGTTTGGTGGTATCATCTATGATTCCACTAGATGGCTTGATCTTAACTCGGTTAGAGTACTGCATCCTGGTGATGCAGAGCGCAGTAAAGACTCCCCTCCCCGACGGGGATCGCAGGGATACGAAACCGCCACCTTGTTGTTGTTGTAGGTTTGCCGGTACTGCCGGCCCGGGTCTTCGTCAATAGGCGACCCGGCCTTGGCTCCCAGTGCAGGGAGTGTCTTGATGGATGTCCATGTCTTGCTGGATGTCTATGGATCCCAGAGAAGGGAGAGTCTTGGAGGCATGTCAGCGGTAATCAGCTGACGATGCAAGGACGATGGTTAAGGCTGCAGCAGCAGGCAGGTCAGGAGAGGCCAAGGAAGCAGTGCAAAACAGGGTCGATTGGAGCCACACCCCAGCTTTAGCTAAAGAGCAAAGTGCTGGGGAAACTTATCTTCTCAGTGAGTGGTGAATTCTAATCAGCGTATCGTTCAATGGTACCATTCTGTAGTGCCCTGAACTTCTTCCTGGAGATGTGTTCTACGAGGAATGTGTTTGTGAAGTCGTTGAGGTGATAGGTGGCGAGCTGGAGGGCTTGTTCTAGTGTGTAGCTTTGATGGGGGCTGCAGGTAAACTTGACAGTTCCATGCTTGAGGCGGTGGTGAACTTCTTGTGCATGCATTTCAGTTCTATATTGATCAGTGGTATAGAAGAAGATACCGTTGGTATCAAGGTATGAGGAGTCGACTTCGTCTGCGTATCTATCAGTAGTAGGAGTAGCAGTAGCAGTAGCAGTAGGAGTAGCAGTAGCAGTAGCAGTAGGAGTAGCAGTAGCAGCAGCAGTAGCAGTAGCAGGATCCTTGAAGCTGATATTCAGGAAATCCTGAATACTTTCACACAGAACTTTAGCTCTCTTGGCTGGGGAAGATGCATGAGTCCAGGTAATACAGTATATGAGGTGGAAGCGGTCTCTGATTGGTGCATTGCAGTGGTGGTAGCAGGTACAGGTGTGCTCTCGGTGGTGGGAGGAGTCGGCGCCTCTCTGTTCTCTGGTTGGTCCGTCTCCATGGTGGAGGGCGGAGCTTGAGGTGCTGGTGGTGGTGTCGGTGTAGGTGCGAGGTGGACGGTACATGTGGTGGCTTGAACGATTTCAGCTGACGGTGGCGATGCAGGGAATGTAAAGCTTGGCAGGTTGTTGAGTTGTAGTAGTTCATTAATAGTTGTATTAAATGAACCTGGTGTAGCTACATTCTGTACGTGGGCGTACATGATGCAGTAAAGAATTTTGGTAGATTCTCCAGCATGTAGTGGTGGTGTAGTGGTGGTGGTGGCAGCCGCTTGCGTGGCCTTGAGAATTTTTGTAGTATCATTTTGTAGTTTAGTGATAGCAGCGTAAGTAGTGGTCTGGGGAGTGGTTTTCTTGAGCTGTTCTACTTGT
>WNWK01042013.1:0-16173 GCA_009830355.1 Cherax destructor | reverse complement strand
AAATCTTTTTGTCAGTTAAGGAGATTTTTTTAGAGTGTATGAGAGTGATGGATTTCCTGGAAATGTTACGTGAAACTTTTGAGAATTTTGAGTCAACATAATTGTTTTGGGAAACATGAATACCATTGTGGAAGACACTGTTGTGGTAGATGTTGCAGGAAAATACAGGAATCAGTTAAAATATACGCTAAAGAACGTCTTTATTTACGTTTTATTTTCTGTGCAATAGATATGAGATGTTAGAGAAGGAAGAGAGAAATATATGTGTGGTGGTTATCGTGTGTGTGAATGTACTTGTGTACGTTCGTGTTTACCTGTGGATGTTTCAGTGTCTTCCATATAGGAAAATGACGTATTTCAACAAAAAAGAAAGATAACTTTTTTGTAGCAGATTTCTTGGTGATAAAACAAAGAATCTCACACGGAGACATATCTATACTCGATAAAACGTGCAATCATACGCTTATAAAGCTGCAAGAGTGAAAAAAAACAAAAAATCATTTGAATACATAATGAAACATAAATAGGACGCAGTTTTCTGTGTGTCACCTGTAATTCCACCCACCTGGACAGTCTCGGCAGTAGACCAGCTAGACAAGACCAAGTTGCCATCCAACAAGGTCACTGGGGAGGGGCCAACACATACTCAACACACACACACACACACACACCCGCCCAACCACCCACCTAACCACCCACCCACCCAACCGCCAGCCCACCCAACCACCTGGGAAAGTGAGGAAGGGAGTTCATCTGAGGGACACAGATGGACTTCTGGACACACGGAACTAGGGAAAGCACCAAAACAACAGGAAGTGGGAAGTGTAGAAGGGTTGACATCCGGGGGCCCACGGATGGAGACCTGGAAACATGATTCACACCTAACTATGACCACTCGTGACTATGACCACACCTCACTATGACCACACTGCACCACGACCTCACCTCGCCTCAGATGAACTCCCACACCTGGGAGTTCATCTGAGGGGACACAGATGGACTTCTCGACACACGGAACTAGAAACAACCAAAACATCCGGAAGTGACCTGACTATGACCACACCTCACCATAAACTCAATATGACCTCACCTATGACCACACCTCACCATTACCTCACCTCACTATGACCTCACCTCACTTTGACCCCACCTCACTATCATCACATCTCACTATGACCTCACCTAACCATGACCACATAACTGACTCTGCCCACACCTGACCCTGCACACACCGCTCCTGCTTCACGCACGGAGGTCCCGGGTTCAATTCCCGGCGGGGCCGAAACATTTCGAAGTGTTTCGTTACAACACACACATACATACAACAGGCCTAGTGTCTAATCGACATGTGCCTAGGACAAAATGGTAACTAACACCTGACCATGACCACACCTGACCATGACCTCGCCTCACCATGACCTGCCCACCCTGACCTGCCCACACCTGACCCTGCACACACCTGACCATGACCACACCTGACAATGACCACACTTGTCCCTGACCACAACTGACCCTGCCCACACCCTGACCATGACCACACCTGACCATGGTGAATGGCTGTCCAGGGCAATTCGTGTCAATTGCTGGCTGGACAAATACTGTAAGGAAAATGCAGTAACATTCATTGACAACTGGGACCTCTTCTATGGCAGAAATGACATGTATGCCAGGGAGGAGGTTCACTTATCCAGGTCTGGGGTGGGGGCACTGGCAACTGCAGTGGAGGGAGCTGTTAGGGCATTAAACTAGAAATAGTTAGTGGTATGGGTTTTGGGGGGAAAACAGTGAAGTCCCAGTGTAGTAATATAAGTTCTAGGAGAACTAGTAATAGGCAGAATAAGGTGGATACTGGAAAGCCAGTGGCACTAGATGACGAGGACAGTAATAGGTATAGTGGAAAACAGAAATGAGCAGGAAGGGTAAAGATAAAGGAGGGTCTTTAAAAGTATATTACACCAATTGTCGTAGTGCTAGGAATAAGATGGACGAGTTGCGATTAGTTGCTAGTGCGGGTAATATTGATGTTATGGCAATAACTGAGACGTGGTTTAATATGAAAAATCGGGACATGCCTGCTGAATGTCACATCCAGGGTTTTAAATTGTTCCAAGTAGACAGAAGTATCGGGAAGGGGGGTGGGGTGGCACTCTATGTCCGTGATCATTTAAATTGTTGCATAAAAACGGGCATAAAGTCTGAAATAATACATACAGAGTCTGTCTGGATAAAATTTTCAGAGGGGTGTGAAAAATTGATTTTAGGCGTGATATATCGTCCTCCAAACTTCGATAGGGAACAAGGGAGACTACTCTGGAAGGAAATTGTTAAGGCCACAAGGCACGATAACGTAGTAATTCTAGGGGACTTTAACTTTAGTCAGATTGATTGGAATTTCTTGACAGGGAATTTAGAATCTAACGACTTTTTAGAAGTAGTTCAGGATTGTTTTTTGAAGCAGTTTGTGACAGAACCTACAAGGGGAAATAACCTACTTGACTTGGTTCTGGCAAACAAGGAATCCCTTGTTAATAATTTAGAAATTACAGAGGAACTCTGCACAAGCGACCACAAGTCAATTACCTTTAGCATTGAATGGATGTATGATAGTAGGGATAATTCAGTAACAGTCCCAGACTTTCGCTTAGCAGATTATAATGGGCTTAGAGAACACTTATCAACTGTGGACTGGGGTAACGAAGAGAGCTATCAACATGACAGCTTTCTTAACACTATACAGGCAGCCCAAAGAACATTTATCCCGAATAAAGAAATTAGATCAAGTAGAAATGACCCAAAATGGATGAATAATAGGCTTAAATATCTTTTTGGGCAGAAAAAAGGAATTTATAGGTGCATAAATAGAGGTGAGGGTCATCTTATAAATCAGTATACTGACATTAAGAGGGACATTAAAAAGGGTATAAGAAAGCTAAACGGACTATAAAAGTTCTGGGTTAAACTAACCCACTTTGTTTATAGAAATTAGGTTCAGTTAGGTTGATTTAAAAGGATAAGGAAAGTATTGGTGAAAAGGGAGTTGATGGGGAACAGTCTGCCTAGTAGAGTTATTGACAGGACCTTGAGTTAAATTTAGGTTGATAAATTCATGATGAGAGGTTGGTTTACAGGTTTATTAGAATGAACAAAAGTTAGGGATAAGGATAAGGATCCATTCCTTTTAAAAAAAAGGGCTTCTGGGCATCTTACTGACAAGGAGAATGATATGTGCTCTAGTTTTAATAATTATTTTCTCTCGGTTTTCACACAAGAAGACATAAGAACATAAGAAAGGAGGAACACGGCAGCAGGCCTGTTGGCCCATACTAGGCAGGTCCTTCACAATCCATCCCACTAACAGAATAATTGCCCAACCTAATTTTCAATTCTACCCAAGAAATAAGCTTTGATGATTCTATTAACTCAAGTGCGAGTCCCACTCAAATCCAACCCCTCCCACTCATGTATTTATCCAACCTAAATTTGAAACTACCCAAGGTCATAGCTTCAATGACCCTACTAGGCAGACTGTTCCACTCATCAACTACCCTATTTCCAAACCAATATTTTCCTATATCCTTTCTAAATCTAAACTTATCCAATTTGAATCCATTATTGCGGGTTTTCTCTAGGAGAGATATCCTCAAGACCTTATTTATATCCCCCTTATTAATACCCATCTTCCACTTATATACCTCGATCATGTCTCCCCTCATTCTTCGTCTTACAAGTGAATGTAATTTAAGGGTCTTCAATCTTTCTTCATACGGAAGATTTCTAATGCTATGAATTAACTTTGTCATTCGTCGCTGAATGTTTTCTAAGGAATTTATATCCATTCTGTAAAATGGAGACCAGAACTGAGCTGCGTAATCTAGGTGAGGCCTTTTTAAAGATGTATAAAGCTGTAATATAACCGCTGGACTTCTGTTGCTTACACTTCTTGATATAAATCCCAGTAATCTATTTGCTTTATTTCTTACGCTTAGGCATTGCTGACTTGGTTTGAGGTTGTAATAATATTGGTAGAATTACCGACAATATGTTAAGTAAAAGGACACAATTGCAACTAATGTGACATTTTATTGTGGCAACTTTCTTCCAGGAGCTTTCTCAAGCCGTTACGGCTTGAGAAAGCTCCTGGAGAGCGAAACGTTGCCACAATAAAATGTCACATTAGTTGCAATTGTGTCCTTTTACTTAACATGGTTTGAGGTTGCTGCTTACCATAACCCCCAAATCCTTTTCGCATTCTGTACGGCTGAGTTCAACATTATTAAGCTGGTAGGTGCTAGGGTTATGAACATTCCCGAGCTTTAGAACTTTGCATTTATCTACATTGAACTGCATCTGCCATTTTTCTGACCAGGAATTGAGTTTGTCTAAATCCTCCTGAAGTTCCGTGACATCTACGTCTGAATCGATTATCCTACCTATCTTCGTGTCATCAGCGAATTTGCTCATATCACTAGTAATTCCCTCGTCAAGGTCATTTATATATATTATAAACAACAAAGGGCCCAAAACCGATCCCTGAGGAACTCCACTTGTTACAGATCCCCACTCAGATTTAACCCCGTTTATGCACACCCTCTGCTTCCTATTGGTGAGCCATGACTCGATCCATGAAAACACTTTTCCCCCAATGCCGTGAGCAGCCACTTTCTTTAATAGTCTCTGATGTGGTACTCTATCAAAAGCCTTACTAAAATCCAGATAAACAATATCGAATTCTTTATCATGATCAACTGCCTCAAAAGCCTTACTGAAAAAAAGTTAATACATTAGTTAGGCAGGAACGGCCCCTGGTGAATCCATGTTGAGTATCATTAATCAAATTATGCCTATCGAGATGGCTTCTTATGTTATCAGCTATAATCGACTCTAATAATTTGCCTACAATTGATGTTAGACTTATTGGGCGGTAATTTGATGGTAACGACTTGTCCCCTGCTTTAAAAATAGGAATTACATTAGCCATCTTCCACGTATCAGATACTACACCTGTTTGAAGAGATAGGTTAAAAATGTTAGTTAAGGGTTCACAGAGTTCCAATTTGCATTCCTTAAGAACCCTTGAAAAAAGCTCATCAGGACCTGGCGATTTATTTTGCTTCAAACGGTCTATCTGTTTGATAACCATTTCGCTAGTGACTGTAATACTACATAATTTATCTTCTTCAGGCCCACTAAAATACCTAAATCTTGGGATATATAGGGATGTATAGGACGAAGGTGAGGGAAAAGGTAGGTCCTCTGAAAATTGGGAATGGACAGCTGACGGATAACGAACTGGAAATGTGTTCTCTATTTAATGACTATTTTTTGTCAGTCTTTACACAAGAAGACGTAAATGAGATTCCAGAAATTAACAATTATTCAGTTCCTGAAGAATTCAAGTTAACTAATATTACTGTCACGAGGGACATGGTTATCAAACAAATAGATAAACTGAAGCAAAATAAGTCCCCGGGACCCGACGAGTTGTTTTCCAGGGTACTTAAAGAATGTAAGATGGAACTTAGTCAGCCATTAATGAATGTGTTTAATACGTCCATCCTAACTGGTGTTGTGCCAGAGATGTGGAAGATAGCTAATGTAGTTCCTATATTCAAATCAGGGGATAAGTCAATTCCATCAAATTACCGTCCAATAAGCCTCACATCTATAGTAGGCAAATTATTAGAATCAATTATAGCTGATATTATTAGAAGTCACCTTGAAGAACATAATTTGATTAATGAATCTCAGCATGGGTTCACGAGAGGTCGTTCCTGCCTAACAAATTTACTGACGTTTTCAATAAAACATTTGAGGCAGTAGACAGTGATAAAGAATATGATATAGTTTACTTGGATTTCAGTAAGGCCTTCGATAGAGTACCTCACAAGAGACTCTTAAGAAAGGTGGCAGCTCATGGTATAGGAGGTAAAGTTCTAGCATGGATAGAGGCATGGCTTACCAATAGAAAGCAGAGAGTTTCCATTAATGGGGTCAAATCTGAATGGGGATTAGTCACTAGTGGCGTTCCACAAGGATCAGTTTTGGGCCCATTGTTGTTCATAATTTACATAAATGACCTTGATGAAGGAATTGCAAGTGACATGAGTAAATTTGCTGATGATACAAAAATAGGCCGTATAATTCATTCTGAGCAGGATACCAGTGAACTCCAGGAGGATTTGGACAAATTAATGTCTTGGTCTGAAAAGTGGCAGATGAAGTTTAATGTGGACAAGTGTAAGGTGCTAGTCGTTGGTAATGAAAATATCCCTCGAATTTATAAACTAGGTGAAGTAGAGCTTGATCATACAGAATGTGAAAAAGACTTGGGAGTCATGGTAAGCAGGAATCTAAAGCCAAGACAACAGTGCCTAAGTGTGCGCAATAAGGCTAACAGATTACTAGGATTTATTTCAAGAAGTATAAGCAACAGAAGTCCAAAAGTTATTTTACAGCTCTATACATCACTAGTGAGACCTCATTTGGATTATGCAGCTCAGTTTTGGTCACCTTACTACAGGATGGATATAGATTCATTGGAGAACATACAAAGAAGAATGACTAAAATGATTTACAGTATAAGAAATCTCCCGTATGAAGATAGACTTAGAGCGTTGAATCTCCACTCTCTGGAGAGGCGTAGAATGAGGGGAGATATCATCGAGGTGTACAAGTGGATGATGGGTATAAACAAAGGAGATATTAATAAAATACTGAGGATATCGAACCAAGTAAGAACCAGAAATAACGGATTTAAATTGGATAAATTTAGATTTAGAAAGGACATAGGCAAGTACTGGTTTTCGAACAGAGTTGTAGATGCGTGGAACAATCTTCCGAGTGGGGTGATAGAGGCTGGGACCTTGGGTGGATTTAAAAAGAGATTGGACAAATATATGAGTGGGAGGGGCTGGGTTTGATTAGTGTCGTGAGTACGGGAATAAATTCTTAGGTAGTGGTGGTTTTGATAAGGACCTGCCTTGTATGGGCCAGTAGGCCTTCTGCAGTGTTCCTCCATTCTTATGTTCTTATGTTCTTATATTATTAGTGTCTTCCTGAGTGAAAACCGAGAGAAAATAATTATTAAAAATAGAGCACATTTCATTCTCTTTGTCAGTAAGATACCCATAATTATTTTTAATGGGACCTATCTTATCTCTAACTTTTGTTCTATACACCTGGAAAAAACTTTTTGGGTTAGTTTTCGAATCCCTAGCAACTTTAATTTCGTAGTCCCGTTTAGCTTTTCTTATCCCCTTTTTAACGTCCCTCTTAATGTCAATATACTAATTCATAAGATGACCCTCACCTCTTTTGATACGCCTATAAATTCCTTTCTTCTGCCCTAAAAGATATTTGAGCCTATTATTCATCCATTTTGGGTCATTTCTATTCGATCTAATTTCTTTATATGGGATAAATGTTCTTTGGGCAGCATGTATAGTGTTCAGAAAACTGTCATATTGATAGCTCTCTTCATTACCCCAGTCCACAGATGATAAGTGTTCTCTAAGTCTATTGTAATCTGCTAAGCGAAAATCTGGGACTGTTACTGAGTTATCCCTACTATGAAACTTCCATTCAATGCCAAAGGTAATTGATTTGTGGTCGCTTGCGCCGAGTTCCTCTGTAATTTCTAAATTATTAACAAGGGTTTCATTGTTTGCCAGAACTAAGTCAAGCAGGTTATTTCCCCTTGTGGGTTCTGTCACAAACTGCTTCAAAAAACAATCTTGAACTACTTCTAAGAAGTCGTTAGATTCTAAATTCCCAGTCAAAAAATTCCAATCAATCTGACTAAAGTTGAAGTCTGCCAGAATAACTACGTTATCGTGCATTGTGGCCTTAACAATTTCCTCCCATAGTAGTCTCCCTTGGTCCCAATCTAAGTTTGGGGGACGGTATATCACACCAAAAATCAATTTTTCATGCCCCTCTGAAAATTCTATCCAGACAGACTCTGTATGTGTTATTTCAGACTTTATTCCCTTTTTTATGGAACAGTTCAAGCGATCTCGGACATACAGTGCCACTCCACCCCCCTTCCCGAAACTTCTGTCTACTTGGAACAATTTAAAACCCTGTATATGACATTCAGCAGGCATGTCCCTATTTTTCGTATTGAACCACGTCTCAGTTATGGCAAATACATCAATGTTACCTGCACTTGCAACTAATCTCAAATCGTCCATCTTATTCCTAGCACTACGACTATTTGTATAATACACTTTTAAAGACCCTCCTTTCTCTTTACCCTTCCTGCTCCTTTTTGTTTTTCAACTATACCTATTACTGTCCTTGTTATTGTTAAGATTTTTTATATCAAAGCCTAGATCTATAATTCGACATTCAGTATTTTCCATTTCTAAACCCATACCTCTAACTACTCCTAGTTTAAAGTCCTAACAACACCCTCAACTGAGCTAGCAAGAAAATCCCAGTAATTAATTTTTATAGTGTCCCTGAAGAAGATAAATTATGTAATATCACAGTCACTAGTGAAATGGTTATGAAACAAGTAGACCGACTGAAACAAAATAAATCGCCGGGTCCTGATGAGCTTTTTGCAAGGGTTCTTAAGGAATGCAAAATGGAACTCTGTGAACTAATATCTAACATTTTTAATTTATCTCTTCAAACAGGTGTAGTGTCTGATATGTGGAAGATGGCTAATGTAATTCCTATTTTTAAAGCAGGGGACAAGTCACAACCGTCAAATTACCGCCCAATAAGCCTGACCTCAATTGTAGGCAAATTACTAGAGTCAATTATAGCTGATATTATTAGAAGCCATCTAGATAACCATAATTTGATTAATGATACTCAGCATGGATTCACGAGGGGCCGTTCCTGCCTATCTAATTTATTAACCTTCTTTAGTAAAGCTTTTGAGGCTGTTGATCACGATAAAGAATTCGATATTGTTTATTTAGATTTTAGTAAGGCTTTTGATAGAGTACCACACCAGAGACTGTTAAAGAAAGTGGCAGCTCATGGCATTGGGGAAAAAGTGCTGTCATGGATCGAGTCATGGCTCACCAATAGGAAGCAGAGAGTGTGCATAAATGGGGTTAAATCCAAGTGGGGATCTGTAACAAGTGGAGTTCCACAGGGATCAGTCTTAGGCCCGTTGTTGAATATAATATATATGAATGACCTTGATGAGGGAATTACTAGTGATATGAGCAAATTCGCCGATGACACGAAGATAGGTAGGATAATTGATTCTAACGTAGATGTCAGGGAACTTCAGGAGGATTTAGACAAACTCAATTCCTGGTCAGAAAAGTGGCAGATGCAGTTCAATGTAGATAAATGCAAGGTTCTGAAGCTCGGGAGTGTCCATAACCCAAGCACTTATAAGTTAAATAACGTAGAACTTAGCCAAACAGATTGCGAAAAGGACTTGGGGGTTATGGTAAGCAGCAACCTTAAACCAAGACAGCAATGCCTAAGCGTACGTAATAAGGCAAACAGATTACTGGGATTTATATCAAGAAGTGTAAGCAACAGAAGTCCAGAGGTTATATTACAGCTTTATACATCATTAGTAAGGCCTCACCTAGATTACGCAGCTCAGTTCTGGTCTCCATATTACAGAATGGACATAAATTCGTTAGAAAACATTCAGCGTAGAATGACTAAATTAATACATAGGATTAGAAATCTTCCTTACGAAGAAAGATTGAAGACCCTAAAATTACATTCACTTGTAAGACGTAGAATGAGGGGAGACATGATCGAGGTATACAAGTGGAAAATGGGTATTAACAAAGGGGATATAAATAAGGTCTTGAGGATATCTCTCCAAGAGAGAACCCGCAATAATGGATTCAAGTTAGATAAGTTTAGATTTAGAAAGGATATAGGAAAGTATTGGTTTGGAAATAGGGTAGTTGATGAGTTGGGTAGTTTCAAATTTAGGTTGGATAAATTCATGAGTGAGAGGGGTTGGATTTGAGTGGGACTCGCGCATGAGTGGGTAGAATTGTCAAAGCTTATTTCTTGGGTAGCATTGAAAATTGGGTTGAGCAAATATTCTGTTAGTGGGACGGATTGTGAAGGACCTGCCTAGTATGGGCCAACAGGCCTGCTGCAGTGTTTCTCCTTTCTTATGTTCTTATGTTCTTATTAGAAATCTTCCGTATGAAGAAAGATTGAAGACCCTAAAATTACATTCACTTGTAAGACGAAAAATGAGGGAAGACATGATCGAGGTATACAAATGGAAAATGGGTATTAACAAAGGGGATATAAATAAGGTCTTGAGAATATCTCACCAAGAGAGAACCCGCAATAATGGATTCAAATTAGATAAGTTTAGATTTAGAAAGGATATATTAAAGTATTGGTTTGGAAATGGGTAGTTGATGAGTGGAACAGTCTGCCTAGTAGGGTTATTGAAGCAAGGACCTTGGGTAGTTTCAAATTTAGGTTGGATAAATTCATGAGTGAGAAGGGTTGGATTTGAGTGGGAATTGCACATGAGTAAATAGAATTATCAAAGCTTATTTCTTGGGTAGCATTGAAGATTGCGTTGAACAAATATTCTGTTAGTGGGATGGAATGTGAAGGACCTGCCTAGTATGGGCCAACAGGCCTGCTGCAGTGTTCCTCCTTTCTTATGTTCTTATGTTCTTAAACGTTCCCAGTAGTTAAGGTGGGGTGAAGGTTCTCTGTACATTCTGTACATTCACCTGCCTTGAATGGAGCTGTTAGTGTACATCAGTATTCCAGCCTAAAAAGAACAAGTGGCTTTAAAAGTACCACAACTGGCATGGCATCCCTTGTTTAGAAAGTTATCAGTTTGCTGGCAGATATGACAGTAACATTGTTGTGACCTTGAAGTGAGAACCCTGACATTAACACTCTCAAGTCCTTCGCTCTATTGTGTGGTTAGAGTTTATAGTATACTCCCTTCTAGCAATTACATGCTTGTTTACTCACAGTAATGTGTTGACGTGGGTCGAAGCTCAGCTCCTGGTGGTTCCCTTTAGTTCTGAGAATGTTTTGGTTGCCAACCTTTAGACTTTTTAAAGCTTCAGTACATGCATGGCTACCTTGTGTTGTACTCCACTACTTGTGGTTGTAGGGGTCGAGTCTCAGCTCCTGGCCCCCTTCTCTCTTCTGTCACTGCGCTGTCTAGGTTTTTTCTCTTCCTGACCACTTTAAGTGTATCTAAAAATCGCTGTGACTCATCTGTTTCTTCACTTCTAGTTGTGACCTCGTGTACCTGAGACCCACCTCACTTCTAATTGTGACCTCGTGTACCTGAGACCCGGCTCACTTCTAGTTGTGACCTCGTGTACCTGAGACCCACCTCACTTCTAGTTGTGACCTCGTGTACCTGAGACCCGCCTCACTTCTAGTTGTGACCTCGTGTATCTGAGACCCGCCTCACTTCTAGTTGTGACCTCGTGTACCTGAGACCCACCTCACTTCTAATTGTGACCTCGTGTACCTGAGACCCGCCTTTCAAACATTCTCTCTGTCCACTCTCTCAATTCCTCTCAGTATTTTCTACGTCGAAATCAGGTCAGAACTGTCGTCCCGAATAGGTAAAACTGGTCAATTAGCAAGAACTCGTTTAAAACTAAGTCCTTTCTACAATTTTCTTTTATACGTTTAAAGATTTTTTTTCATTTATGTTAATGTAAAAATGAATAATTTTGTACCAAAAGAACCTTAGAAAACTTACCTAACCTTATTATAACAAACGCATTTTAATTTAGCATAATCCAACTAAATATATTTTAGATAAGTTTATAATAATTTAATAATAAACAAACACAATACAATTATTTTTGTTCGTTACCCATAACCTCGGAGAAGTGGATAAAAAGGCTTCAAGGAAGAATATTTATTTTTCTTTCTGAATATGTAGATATAGGTGTCTGTGTGTGTGTGTGTACTCAGCTAGTTGTGGTTGCAGGGGTCGAGTCATAGCTCCTGGCCCCGCCTCTTCACTAGCCGCTACTGGGTCACTCTCCCTTCGCCATGAGCCTTATCATACCTCTTCTTGAAGCTATGAATAGATCCTGTCTCTACTACATCAGTTCCCAAACTATTCCACTTCCTGACCACTCTGTGACTGAAGAAATACTTCCTAACTTCCCTGTGATTCATCTGAGTCTTCTACTTCCTACTGTGTCTCCTTGTTGCTGTGTCCCATCTCTGGAACATTCTGTCTCTGTCCACCTTGTCAATTCTTCTCAGTATTTTATATGTCGTTATCATGTCCCCCCTATCTCTCCTGTCCTCCAGTGTCGTCAGGTCGATTTCCCTTAACCTCTCCTCGTAGGACATACCCCTTAGCTCCGGGACTAGTCTTGTTGCAAACCTTTGCACTTTCTCTAGTTTCTTTATGTGCTTGGCTAGGTGTGGGTTCCAAACTGGTGCTGCATACTCCAGTATGGGCCTAACGTACACACTGTACAGGGTCCTGAACGATTCCTTATTAAGATGTCGAAATGCTGTTCTTAGGTTTGCTAGGCTCACGTATGCTGCGTGTGAGCGCACGCGCGCACTCACGCCCGCTCTAGTCTACAAAGGTCTACTAGTCTACTATTCTACTAAGGTCTCAGTGACTATGGCTGATAGAGTAAGGCCAACGACTCACGTCCTGCCAAGAACATAACAATGTATGCGAGAACTGAAGTCACTGTCAGGCACATAACAATGTACGTGAGTCCTGAAGTCACTGTCAGGCACACGTCTGCAATAGTGCCAGCAAGATATAGAGTGAACGAAGAGAGAGAGTGGAGTAAAGGAAGAGAGGGAGGGAGAGTGACAGTAAGGGGAAGAGAGGGAGGGAGAGTGAAGTAAGGGAAGAGAGGAGGGAGAGTGAGAGTAAGGGAAAGAGTGGAGGGAGAGTGAAGTAAGGGAAGGGAGGAGGGAGTAAGGGAAGAGAGGAGAGTGAGAGTAAGGGAAGAGGAGGGAGAGTGAGAGTAAGGGAAAGAGGAGGGAGAGTGAGAGTAAGGGAAAGAGAGGGGAGGAAGGTGAGAAGAGTAAGGGAAAGAGTGAGAGAGGAGAGATGAGATAAGGAAAGACTGTGGATGAGATGTGAGAATGGTGCAACAGAGCAGCAGATGACGATGAGCTACATGAGAGATGCAGATGATGAGAGCAGCACTGATGCAGACTTGATGCAGCACTTGATGCAGCACTTGATGCAGCACTTGATGCAGCACTTGATGCAGCTGATGCTTGATGCAGCACTTGATGCAGCACAGCAACGTGCAGCACTTGATGCAGCACTTGATGCAGCACTTGATGCAGCACTTGATGCAGCACTTGATGCAGCACTTGATGCAGCACTTGATGCAGCACTTGATGCAGCACTTGATGCAGCACTTGATGCAGCAGACCTCAACCATAGGGTCATTGTTAGGAGAGAAGTGCAAGGTGGATAATGTTTAGGAAGAAAGTGCAAGGTGGATAATGTTTAGAATGCGAAGATGCAAGGTGGATAATGTTTAGGAAGAAAGTGCAAGGTGGATAATGTTTAGGGAAGATTGAAGTGCAATTGAGTGCAGGGATAATGTTTAGGGAAGATGAAGTGCAAGGTGGATAATATTTAGGGAAGAGAAGTGCAAGGTGGATAATGTTTAGGGAAGAGCAGAATTAAGTGCAAGGTGGATAATGTTTAGGGCAAGAGAAGTGCAAGGTGGATAATGTTTAGGGAAGAGAAGTGCAAGGTGGATAATGTTTAGGGAAGAGAAGTGCAAGGTGGATAATGTTTAGGGAAGAGAAGTGCAAGGTGGATAATGTTTAGGGAAGAGAAGTGCAAGGTGGATAATGTTTAGGGAAGAGAAGTGCAAGGTGGATAATGTTTAGGGAAGAGAAGTGCAAGGTGGATAATGTTTAGGGAAGAGAAGTGCAAGTTGGATAATGTTTAGGGAAGAGAAGTGCAAGGTGGATAATGTTTAGGGAAGAGAAGTGCAAGGTGGATAATGTTTAGGAAGAGAAGTCAAGGTGATAATGTTTAGGAAAGAAGTGCAAGGTGGATAATGTTTAGGGAAGAGAAGTGCAAGGTGGATAATGTTTAGGAAGAGAAGGCAAGTGGATAATGTTTAGGGAAGATAAGTGCAAGGTGGATAATGTTTAGGGAAGAGAAGTGCAAGGTATAATTTTAGGAAAGAAGTGCAAGGTGGATAATGTTTAGGGAAGAGAAGTGCAAGGTGGATAATGTTTAGGGAAGATAAGTGCAAGGTGGATAATGTTTAGGGAAGAGAAGTGCAAGGTGGATAATGTTTAGGGAAGAGAAGTGCAAGTTGGACAATATTTAGGGAAGAGAAGTGCAAGGTGATAATTTTAGGAAGAAGTGCAAGGTGATAATGTTTAGGGAAGAGAAGTGCAAGGTGGATAATGTTTAGGAAGAGAAGTGCAAGTGATAATGTTTAGGAAGAGAAGTGCAAGGTGGATAATGTTTAGGGAAGAGAAGTGCAAGGTGGATAATGTTTAGGGAAGAGAAGTGCAAGGTGGATAATGTTTAGGGAAGAGAAGTGCAAGGTGGATAATGTTTAGGGAAGAGAAGTGCAAGTTGGATAATATTTAGGGAAGAGAAGTGCAAGGTGGATAATGTTTAGGGAAAAGAAGTGCAAGGTGGATAATGTTTAGGAAGAGAAGGCAAGTGGATAATTTTAGGGAAGTGCAAGGTGGATAATATTTAGGAAGAGAAGTGCAAGTGGATAATGTTTAGGGAAGAGAAGTGCAAGGTTTGGATAATATTTGGGGAAGAGAAGTGCAAGTTGGATAATGTTTAGGAAGAGAAGTGCAAGGTGGATAATGTTTAGGAGAGAAGTGAATGATAATTAAGTGCAAGTTGATAATGTTTAGGGAAGAGAAGTGTAAGGTGGATAATGTTTAGGGAAGAGAAGTAGGGCAAGTTGTGGAATAATGTTTAGGGAAGAGAAGTGCAAGGTGGATAATGTTTAGGGAAGAGAAGTGCAAGGTGGATAATGTTTAGGGAAGAGAAGTGCAAGTTGAATAATGTTTAGGGAAGAGAAGTGCAAGTTGAATAATGTTTATGGAAGAGAAGTGCAAGGTGAATAATGTTTAGGGAAGAGAAGTGCAAGGTGGATAATGTTTATGGAAGAGAAGTGCAAGTTGAATAATGTTTAGGGAAGAGAAGTGCAAGGTGGATAATGTTTAGGGAAGAGAAGTGCAAGGTGGATAATGTTTATGGAAGAGAAGTGCAAGTTGAATAATGTTTAGGAAGAGAAGTGCAAGTTGAATAATGTTTAGGGAAGAGAAGTGCAAGGTGGATAATGTTTAGGGAAGAGAAGTGCAAGGTGGATAATGTTTAGGGAAGAGAAGTGCAAGGTGGATAATGTTTAGGGAAGAGAATGAAAGGGGAACGGGTGAAGAGAGAAAGTAGGAAATGGGACAGGCAGTGATGATGAGGGAGGAAATAGGAGAAGCGGACAAAGGGAAGGGTGAAAATAGGATGGTGTTTATTACATGAAGTGCTAAACCCATGTGGGTAATAAGAAAACCGAGTTGTGGAAGCTCGATCCTTCGTCCGGCGGCAGCAACAGCAGCAGCAGCAACAGTAACAGCATCAGCAATAACATCAGCAGCAACAGCAGCAGCAGCAGCAGCAGCAACAACAGCAGCAACAGCAGCAGCAGCAGCAACAGCAGCAGCAACAGAAACAGCAGCAACAGCAGCAACAACAGCAGCAGCAACAGCAGCAGCAGCAGCAACAGCAGCAGCAGCAGCAACAGCAGCAGCAGCAGCAACAACAGCAGCAGCAACAGAAGTAACAGCAGCAGCAGCAACAGCAGCAGCAGCAGCAGCAGCAACAGCAGCAACAGCAGCAGCAACAGCAGCAGCAACAGCAGCAGCAACAGCAGCAGCAGCAGCAACAGCAGCAGCAGCAACAGCAACAGCACCAGCAACAGCAACAGCAGCAACAGCAGCAGCAACAGGTCACTAAATCTCGCATTTCCATAATGGTGTTAAATTTCTCAAAATTAATGGAAAGTAAAATCAGTTACTCCCCGGATGATACTGTTGACAAGTGTACTCACCTATATGTACTCACCTATATGTGGTTGCAGGGGTCGAGTCATAGCTCATGGCCCCGCCTCTTCACTGGTCGATACTAATTCACTCTCTCCCTGCTCCATAAGCTTTATCATACCTCTTCTTAAAGCTATGTATGGAACT
>WNWK01042012.1:0-16173 GCA_009830355.1 Cherax destructor | reverse complement strand
TTTTCCTCACTTATACCGGTATTATGGTCACTAGTTTCGGTCACAACTGCCTCAAAACCTTGAAAGTCACCTTCACTGACACCCCCATCACTGTTAGAACTGTCACTGATGAATAAAAGTGACCCAATTCGCCGAGGAGTAAGGTGTTTCTTGCTGCGAGGCATGGTGGAGAAGGTGTACTGAAATGGTGTTCCCACAATGCACCACTGGGTGCCCGATTTTTTTCCTACTGCGCACACTGACCGCGCAGACCCATTCTCTCATCCCTAGGCCTACCAGCTGTTTCCCGCTTAATTTGAAGCCGCTAGAATTTACGTGTACTAGTACGGCACCAACCCCTGCTCGTAAAACTTACTAGTACGGCACCGACCCCGAAATGATTAACTCTCTCTCAGGGTCGAAACATTTTCGGAAAAAAAAAATTATGAAATGATAGAGCATCTTTTTCCGATCATAACGCCACCAAAAGTATGAAATTTGGTGAAAAACTAACGGAATTATGCTCTCGCAAAGTTAGCGGTATCGAAGATATTTACGCATCGGCAATTTCGCCCACTTTGAGCCCTATTTTCAGCCAATTCCAATGTCTCAGTCTATGAAAATCATAGCTATTATTGTAGAATTCCATTTGTTCTATCGATTGAGTAAAAGAAACCACCAATTTACCGATTTTAACTACCCAATAAAGCGGTCAGAAATTGGCAATATTGCCAATTTCACACAAATTTCAAAAGATGCCAATTTCAAAATAGGATCCAGAATAAACAAGACAGACATTTCTGGCACTAAAATAACATTTTATCTGTTCATTAGTCACGTCTCCAGGCTCCTATTGCATTACTTTTGCTTTCCATTTTGAATTTTTATTCTCACAAAAAATTGAAGATTTTCTGTTATGTATACTACTGCATCATTCTAAAAACGGTATAAATAATATCAGCACACGTGTGCAAGAATATTAGACTACCCAGTTGATGTGTATTGGACGCATGTCGTGATTTGTTTACTTTTGAACATAGGCAAAAATCGAACATTTTCGCTACTTTGCGCCCTGTTTCAAGGTACTTTTCATCATGAAACCAGTCAAAATTATCTCTATTTCTGTAATATATCATCCATTCTCTCAAATGAGACTAAGAAAACGAGAATACAAGCATAAATACCATACGAAAATAGACTGCAAAGTCGCTGTTTTAAACCAAAAACACGGTCAGAGTTTTTTTCCCTTATTATGCACTGTGTGGTGCAGGATTTTTTTATACTGCGCACACTGACCGCACAGACCCATTCTCTCACATCTAGGCCTACCAGCCTGTTTCTGCTTGATTTGAGGGCGCTAGAATTTAGGCGTACTAGTACGTCAAACGCCCTGGTGCATAAGCCGTACTAGTACGTCAAAAACCCTGAAAGGGTTAATACATAACGCTTTTGTTTACAATTCTCGGCATGAATTATTCATTATTTTTCCCTTTGTTTATGATGGCATCTAAAGGTAGTTGTTAGAAACATTTAAACTCAGTGAACATGGTATGTCGATGGTAATAATAAGCTCTGGGCTGCATTAAATATCGTGTAGCTATGTAGGTAGGTGTAGGTATGTAGTCCAGGTGGACTACATACAGTGGACCCCCGCCTAATGAGCACCCCGGAAATCGTACAATTATGTAAGTATAATATTGTAAGTGCTTGTGGAAGTGTATTTTTGGGGGTCTGAAATAGACTAACCTACGTGACATTATTTCTTAAGGAAGTAAATTCGTTCGGTAATGGCACTTGAGCAGGCTTCTGGAATGAATTTTGCTCGTTAGGCGGGGGTCCACTGTACCTACATTACTATTATAACTGATAATTATACTTATGTGTGCCTGTACCTAAGTAAACTTACACACTGTGCTGGCATGCAGGTACACATTAAAATCACTAAGAGTGTCTTATTAGTCTTTAAGACACCATATTAATAATGATAATAATAATAACACACAATAATGATCACTCTGAGGTGCATTAAATACCATATAAAACGTTAATATAAACATTTTGACTCATGAAATCGTAGCTGGCCCAGTGGCTTACGCGATGGTCTGGAGTTTTGAGACTGACCGCGGGTTCGAACCCCACCCGTGTTATGGTTTGATAGACATTTTGCTTAATCCATCTATGATATTTTTTTCAAAATTATATAATAAACATGCTATGTAACATATAAACATGATAAATATACCCACAGTAGAATAAATTAACATAATTATGAGATGTTTTTCCAGGTAGCTTGCGGGAGTGAACTAAAACCATACGTGTCCGGCTGGTTTGTTTACAAAACTCGCGAACCTACTACTCTCTCATGTACTCATTCTCTCTCTCTCTCTCTCTCTTGTTTATTCGTTTAATCTTGTTTACTTACCTCTCACCCTACATTAAGACTACAAATATTTTAAGGTAAGTAATGAGTGTACTGTATGTATGTTTTCTCTGGTGCTGGACCAGAGAAAACGTACCATATCTCCATATCTCCATAGTATGTAAACAGCATGTTTATATGCTATGTAATGTGTTCCTTATATAATATTGAAGAAAATATCATAGATGGATTAATGAAAATGTCTATATTGACGTAAAATAAGACATTTAACGCTTTCAGGGTCCGTGCCGTAGTTCTACGGCTTTGAGTTGAGGGTCCAAACCGTAGTTCTACACCGTGAGCTCAGCTCACTCAGATAAACTGTGAGTGGTAAATTTGGGCCTAGATGAGAGAATACATCTATGTGGTAGTGTGCACCACATAAAACAAATCCTGCAGCACACAGTGCATAATGAGAAAAAAACAGACCATAATTTTCGATTAAAACAGCGACTTTGCAGTGTTTTTTCGTATGCTTTTTATAGTTGTATTTGCGATTTTTTGGTCTCATTTGATAAAATGGAAGATATATTACAGAAATAGAGATGATTTTGATTGGTTTTAGTAGTGGAAATGGCTTGAAACTGAGCTCAAAGTAGCGGAAATGTTCAATTTTTGCCGATGTTCAAGAGTAAATAAATGACCTCACACGCCTAATATGCGTCAGCTGGTGAGTCTAATATACGTTCACAAATGTGGTGATATTATTTATACAATTATTACAATATTACATAACAGTAAATTTTCCATTTTATGGTTTGAATAAAAATTCATTATGTGAATAAAAAATAAAAATGGAATTCATTTGTAAAGACTGAAAAAGTAACTAATGAACAGAGGAAATGTTAGTTTAGTGCCAGGAAGGCCTTCATTGTTTATTTTGCACCCTATTTTGAAATTGGAATATTTTGAACTTTGAGTTAAATTGGCTAAATTACCAATTTCCGATCACTTTATTTTGTAGTTGAAACAGTTGACTGGGCGATTTCTTGTGCTCAATCGATACAACAGAAGTAATACTAGTGAAATACAGTGGTACCTCGACTTACGATGGTCCCCAAACTCACCCTTTTATGTAAGTTTATTTTTTTAAATGCTTTTGTAAGTGTAATTTTGGGGGTCTAAAAGGACTAGTCTATTTTACAACATTTCTTAAGGAGATAAATTCGTTTGGTAATGGCACTTGAACAGCATTCTGGAATGAAAAAATATCGTAAGTCGAGGTACCACTGTAGCTAAGAATTTGGTCGACTGGAATAATGTGATTGGTCTAAAATGGGAGTCAAAGTCGGCAAAATCGCTGATGCATAAATATTGCTGATGCATCAAAATTTGCAAGCATAATTTCATAAGAAAAAAAGAATCTTTTTTTTAAAATTCTTGGACCCTGATGCACACTTTGAAATTTGGCCTCTGGACCCTGAAAAGGTTAATGTGCCCAAGAGTGATTATTATTACATAATAGAGAGATGTGCTCATGGAGAATGTAAACAAACCGGGTGGCACGCACCGTATTTGAAAGACCGCTCGCTGTATAGAATGTTTTGGTCATAATTTGAAATCGCCATATTAGCAGAACACCGTAAGGCGAAACGCCGTAAAGCGGGGCTCTAATGTATTTTGAAATTGACCAAATTGCCAATTTCTGGTCACTTTATTGGGTAGTTAAAATTGTTGATTGGGCAGTTTCTTGTGCTCAGTCGATAAAATGGAAGGCATACAAATGCAATAGCTAAGAATTTGGTTGACTGGAACAATATAATTGGCCTCAAATAGGACTCAAAAGTGGGCAAAATCACCGATATGTAAATATCGCTGATACAGCAAAATTCGCGATAGAGTAATTTTGTCAGTTTTCCATCAGAAAACAGAAACAGATTCTGTACCATTTCTTAAGAAAAAATACCAATTTTTTTTTTAAATTCTTGGACCCTGTGGACAAATTTTAGATCGGGGGTCTGGACCCTGAAAGGGTTAAGGTAAGAAATGTGTGTGTACTGTTCATATATTTTTTAGTCCTAGCTTTATTTCTTACTTAATATATGATAGTCTATACATGTTATCAGGATTTTTCTTTTCTTTCTTTGTTGGGTTTATCAGGGCCACTGACAGCATAAGCCGTATCAAGCCTGGCTTCTTGATGTTCCGGGAAGATTTGTTACCCAAAGCTGGGTTTTACCTGGAGAGGGTTTCAGGGGTCAATGCCCCCACAGCTTGGTCTGAGACCAGGCCTCATGGTGGATCAGGATCTGATCAACCTGGCTGTTACTGCTGGCCGCACGCAAACTGATGTATGAACCACAGCCTGGTTGGTCACGTACTGTCTTTAGGTACCTGTCCAGTGCCTTCTTGAAAACAACCAGAGGTCTATTGGTAATCCCTCTTACGTATGCTGGGAGGCAGTTGAACAGTTTTGAGCCCTGGGCACTTATTGTGTTGTCTCTCAATGTACTCGTGGTGCCCCTGCTTTTCATTGGGGGAATGTTGCATCTCCTGCAGAGTCTCTTTCATAAGGAGTGATTTTTGTGTGCAGGTTTGGTACCAGTCCCTTCAGGACCTTCCAAGTGTATATTATCATGTATCTCTCACGCTTGCATTCCAGGGAAAACAGATCAAGGACCTTCAACCATTCCCAGTAATTTATTTGCCTTATCGTACTTATGTGTGCCATGAAAGTTCTTTGTACACTCTCCAGGTCAGCAATGTTGCTGCCTTGAAGGGGGCTATTAGAGTACAGCAGTATTCCAGCCTAGAGAGAACAAGCGATATGAAGAGAATCATCATGGGCTTGGCATTCCTAGTTTTGAAGGTTCTCATTATCCATCTATCATTTTCACTTTCCTGACTACTCAAAACAGCAAGGGTTACACCAATACACAAAGGTGGTGACCCCACAGATGTAAACAACTATAGATCAATATCAAACTTACAGTTGCTATCCAAAATCTTCGATAAACTTGTGCACAAGAGATTATACAGTGGACCCCGGATAACGATGGCGTCGGATTACGATAAATTTGGAAGACGATACATTTTTCCGTAAAAATAATGGTTCGGTAAACGATGATCCACTCAGAAAACGATATTTGTCTTGGACACATACACGTGCCCTGGGACGGCACAACGCTCCATCTAGTCAGTGTGCCATTGTTTACCAGCACGAGTGAGCAACACCCCCGCCACCCACACATTCATACCATACATTTTGTCATTTTTCCACTGTTTTTAGTGCCTGCAACTGCTAAATAATCCACCATGGGTCCAAAGAAAGCTCCTAGTGCCAGCCCTGTGGTAAGGAAAGTGAGAAATACGGTAGAACTGAAGGAGATCATTGCAAAATATGAAAGTGGAGTGCGTGTGGCTGAGCTGGCCAGGCTCTATGGCAAACCCTTTTCAACCATCGGTACCATTGTGGCCAAGGCAAATCAAATCAAGAACGCTGTTGTTGCGAAAGGTGCAAATATGATCACAAAACAGAGATCGCAAGTGCTGGAAGATGTGGAAAATTTGTTGTTGGTGTGGATCAACGAGAACAATTAGCAGGAGACAGTGTTACGCAGGCAATAATATCTGAAAAAGCAAGACAGTTGCATGATGATCTCTTCAAGAAAATGCCTGCAACGAGTGCTGAAGTGAGCGAATTTAAAGCCAGCAAAGGCTGGTTTGACAGATTTAAGAAGCGTAGTGGCATACTTAGTGTGATAAGGCATGGTGAGGTAGCCAGTTCTGACCAAAGTGCAGCTGAAAAATATGTCAATGAATTTCAAAGCTATGTAAAGGCTGAAGGATTTAAACCTGAACAAGTGTTTAATTGTGACAAAACAGGCCTGTTTTGGAAGAAAATGCCAAACAGGACCTTCATTACACAGGAGGAAAAGGCACTGCCAGGACACAAGCCTATGAAAGACAGGCTAACTCTTATGTTGTGTAGTAATGCTAGCGGGGATTTTAAAGTGAAGCCTTTAGTGGTGTATCACTGAAAATCCCCAAGAGTTTAAGAGATGCAGTGTCGCCAAGGCTAATTTGTGTGTGATGTGGAAGTCTAACAATAAGGCATGGGTCACTAGGGACATTTTCCTTGATTGGTTCAATGAAGTGTTTGGCCCAGTGTGAAGAAATATCTCAAGGAAAATAATTTGGGCCTCAAGTGCCTCTTGATAATGGACATTGCTCCTTGTCATCCTCGAGACATGGAAGAGCAAATTGTGGACGAATTGAAGCTTATCAAAGTGAAGTTCTTGCCCCCTAATACCACTCCTCTTCTCCAGCCCATGGACCAACAGGTCATTTCAAACTTTAAAAAACTCTACACCAAAGTAATGTTTCAAAAGTGCTTTGAAGTGACCCTAAAAGACTTTTGGAAAGATCATTTCAGTATCCTGCATTGTGTAAACCTTATAGGTAAGGCTTGGGAGGGAGTGACTACCAGGACTTTGAACTCTGCCTGGAGAAAATTGTGGCCAGACTGTGTCCCAGAGAGGGATTTTGAAGGTTTTGGGTATGAGCCTCAGAACCCTGAGCCTGAGCCTGTTGTGCAAGAAATTGTGGCACTGGGCAAGTCCATGGGGTTGGATGTTTGTACCGAGGATGTGGAAGAGTTGGTCAAGGAGGACAATGAAGAGATAACCACTGAAGATCTGCAAGAGCTTCAACAGGAACAGCAACAACAGACCACAGTTCAGGAAAATGGTTCAGAGGAGGAGGATGAGAAATGGAAGAAGTTGCCTTCTTCAAAAATTAGGAGATTTGTGCCCAATGGACTAATGTACAAAGATTTGTGGATGAATATCACCCTAACAAAACTGTTGCAGGCTGTGCTGGCAACATGTACAATGACAATGTGGTGGCCCATTTCAGGGAAGTTTTAAAGAAACGCCAGACACAGAGCTCCCTGGACAGATTTTTTTGTGAGAGAGGATTCCAGTGACTCAAGCTGGTCCTAGTGGCATTAAAAGAAAAAGGACAGTAACCCCAGAAAAGAACGTGGTACCTGCAGTGTTAATGGAAGGGGATTCCCCTTCCAAACACTAGCATACTACTCCTTCCTTCCCCCTCCTTCCATCTTCCACACATCAACAACTCTTCAATAAAGGTAAGTGTGAAGTTAATACATTGTTGTATGTATTAGTTGTAATTTATATATACATGTACTGTGTAAGTTAATGTGTAAAAAATATTTATTTTAATACTTTTGGGTGTCTGGAACGGATTAATTGAATTTCCATTATTTCTTATGGGGAAAATATATTCGGATTACATCATTTTCGGTTTACATTAAACCCTCTGGAACGGATTAATCACGTTTTCCGGGGGTCCACTGTACTCGTTTATGACAACACAAAGCATACTCAACCCCTGCCAATTTGGCTTCAGAGAAAATAAAAGCACTAACGATGCAATTGTAAAAAGGATAGACCTGCTTTACACAGCACTGGAAAATAAGGAATATCCATTAGGACTTTTTATAGACCGAAGGAAAGCTTTCGACACAGTAAACCACGGCATCCTACTCCACAAATTTGACCATTATGGTATAAGAGGCCATGCACTTGCATATTTCAAATCCTACATTACTAATAGGTATCAGTATGTCAACTTTAAAGACACAACCTCCTCAACATGACCACTTGATACTGGAGTGCCACAGGAAAGTGTCCTTGGTCCCCTGCTCTTCCTCTTATACATCAATGATCTTCCCAATGTATCACAACACCTGAAACCAATTCTCTTTGCTGACGACAAGATTTATGTCATCTCCCACCCAAATCTTGCCATGCTCAACACCATTGTTAATGAGGAACTACTAAAAATATCTACATGGATGACAGCCAATAAACTTACACTCAACACTGATAAAACCTTCTACAGTGATACCCCGAGTTTCGAACTGCTCCCAACTCGACCTATTATGTAAGTTTATTATTGTAAGTTCTTTTGTAAGTGTATTTTTGGGGGTCTAAAATGGACTAATCTAATTTACATTATTCCTTATGGGAACAAATTCATTTGGTAGCAGCACTTGAACAGCATTCTGGAACGAAGAAAGTTTGAAACTCGGGGTACCACTGTATATTATGTTTGGTAACAGAGCAAGTGATGCACAGTTAAACATTAATATCGACAACACTCTTATTGCTAAACATAATGAGGGCAAATTCCTGGGCCTACACCTTGACAGCATCTAAAATTCAGCACTCATATCCAACACATAACAAAGAAAGTATCCAAAACTGTTGGGATCCTCTCTAAGATATGTTACTACGCACCACAATCAGCCCTACTCACACTATACTATTCACTCATCTATCACTACCTCACATACGCTATTTGTGCTTGGGGATCAACTGCAATTACCCACCTAAAGCCAATAATAACCCAACAAAAAGCCGCAGTAAGAATTATCACGCAATCCAATGCAACACACCCCCCCACTCTTCAAAGACCTAAACTTACTCACTGTTCAAAACATCCACACTTACTACTCTGCAGTCTACATCAACAGAACCATAAATTCCAATATTAACCCTGAACTAAAACACTTTCTTGATAGTTGTGACAGGACCCATAGATATAATACCAGACACAAACATCTCTGACATTCCCCGTGTTCGGCTAAATCTATACAAAAATTCAATGTATAGTCATACCTCGGTTAACGATGTAGTCGGATAGCGATAAATTCGGTTAACGATATTTTTGACGTAAAAAAAATGACTCCAGTTAACGATGTTTGCTTCAGTTAACGATATTCGTACCGGACGCGTCCGCGTGGCGCCCAGCTGTGCGCGCACTCCAGGGAGCGTCAGTGTGCTATTGTTTACAAGCGAGAGCGACCACCACCCACGCATTCATACCAGTATATTGTCATTATTCCACTGTTTTTAGTGCTTGCAACTGCTAAATAAGCTACCATGGGTCCAAAGAAAGCTCCTAGTGCCAGCCCTGTGATAAAGAGTGTAGCATTCATGCAGGGAGTGTAGCAGGCATGCAGGGAGTGTAGCAGGCATGCAGGGAGTGTAGCAGGCATGCAGGGAGTGTAGCAGGCATGCAGGGAGTGTAGCAGGCATGCAGGGAGTGTAGCAGGCATGCAGGGAGTGTAGCAGGCATGCAGGGAGTGTAGCAGGCATGCAGGGAGTATAGCAGGCATGCAGGGAGTGTAGCATTCATGCAGGGAGTGTAGCAGGCATGCAGGGAGTGTAGCAGGCATGCAGGGAGTATAGCAGGCATGCAGGGAGTGTAGCAGGCATGCAGGGAGTGTAGCAGGCATGCAGGGAGTGTAGCATTCATGCAGGGAGTGTAGCATTCATGCAGGGAGTGTAGCATTCATGCAGGGAGTGTAGCATTCATGCAGGGAGTGTAGCAGGCATGCAGGGAGTGTAGCAGGCATGCAGGGAGTGTAGCAGGCATGCAGGGAGTGTAGCAGGCATGCAGGGAGTGTAGCAGGCATGCAGGGAGTGTAGCATTCATGCAGGGAGTGTAGCAGGCATGCAGGGAGTATAGCAGGCATGCAGGGAGTGTAGCAGGCATGCAGGGAGTGTAGAAAGTGGTGGTGGGTTAATAATGGAGGTAGTAGTAGTAGTGGAGTCAGTCATATTCTAGGAAAGAAGCACTGCAAAGAAGCTGGCGGCCCGCATAGGGTAAGGACAAGAACACAGAGGGGGAAAAAATGAAAATAAAATAAAGAAGGACATATACAAGGCAAAAGAAAAGAAAGAAAACCCAGAGGAGAAAGGAGAAAGAGGAGAAGGGGGAAGAGATAGAACGGGAAGGAATCAGGTTAAGTCACGGGTGTTCTGAAGTTTGGAGCATTTAACAATGTAATGTTCTCTCTTTTTTATATGTACGGGTTGTGTGTATTGTTCCAGTCACGGTATTGTGCCTTTTTTGTTATTTGTTATTATTGTGGTTTCTGAAATTATCACTCCCAGGTCCTTCACATTACTTTCTCGCTCTATTGTATTGTTAGAATTTGTTGTATAATCTGATACATTTTTAATTTCCTCAAGTTTTCCATATCTGATTAGTTGAAATTTCTCCTCATTTAACTTCATACAGTGGACCCTCGCTATTCGAACATAATCCGTTCCAGGAGCTTGTTCTTAACACGAAATGTTCGAAAGGCGATTTAATATTTCCCATAAGAAATAATGGAAATACAATTAATCCGTTCCTGCTGTCAGGAGGCATGACAAAATAGTACTTCACTATGAAGCTATTATCAACTCAACAGCTTATTTATCTATCACAATTCATCTAATATGACATAATAAACAATATAAATAACATAAAAATCTGATATACACTCTAGAATGAATAAAATATGTATGTCATTACGAATGTGGTGGCTGGGGAGGACGGTGGTGGCGGGCATTCTTGGTCTAGCAATGAAAACATCTTCCCATTCTTTCCTCCTTCAGATGTGTTAGTATATGAGAAAACGGAGTTTGTAATGCTAACTGCATTAGATTACTTCCAGTCAGCTCGACGGAGTGAACAGAAATCATTTGCGTCCAGGCTGGTAACAGCAGCAACAACTGGTTTGTTTACAAAACTCCCGAACCTTCATTTAATCTTGATTACTCACCTCGCACTATACATTAAGACTGCCTTTACCTCTGCCTCTACCACCACTGCCTCTACCACCACTGCCTCTACCACCACTGCCTCTCACCACTGCCTCTACCACTGCCTCTACCACTTCCTCTACCACCACTGCCACTACCTCCACTGCCTCTACCACCACTGCCTCTAACCACTGCCTCTACCACTGCCTCTCACTACTGCCTCTACCACTGCCTCTACCACTGCCTCTACCACTGCCTCTCACCACTGCCTCTCACCACTGCCTCTCACCACTGCCTCTCACCACTGCCTCTACCACCACTGCCTCTACCACCACTGCCTCTCACCACTGCCTCTACCACTTCCTCTCACCACTGCCTCTATCACTGCCTCTCAACACTGCCTCTCACCACCACTGCGGGACTGGCTCTCCACGCCTGCGCGGTGAGGCACCCAAGCGCCTGGGCGGACAGGTCACGGACGCACTTGTTCGAATCGTGATATTTTGTTCGCATGGCGATATCGATTTTCTTGTAATGACGATATGTTCTATTGCCAAGCCGTTTGAATAGTGGGGGTCCACTGTATTGTTTTGAGTGGCCCATTTGAAGATCTGGCTGATGTCTGCTTGGAGTCTTACAGTGTCTACTTCGATGGAGGTCACTGCCATGGCAATCCAGGTGTCATCTGCAAAGGAAGACATGGAGCTATGGCTTACATCTCTGTCTATGGCAGAAATGAGGATGAGGAATAGAATGGGAGTGAATACTGTGCCTTGTGGAACAGAGCTTTTCACCGTAGCTGCCTGGGACTTTACTCTGTTTACTATTACTCTTTGTGTTCTATTTGTTAGGAAGTTATAGATCCATCTACCAACTTTTCCTGTTATTCCTTTACTACACATTTTGTGCGCTGTTACACCATTGTCACATTTGTCAAAAGCTTTTGCAAGGTCTGTGTATACTACATCTGTATTTTGTTTATCTTCTACAGCATCCAGGACCTTGTCATAGTGGTCTAGTAGCTGGGACAGGCAGAAGCATCCTGCTCTAAACCTGTGTTGCCCTGGGTTGTGTAATTGATGGGTATCTAGGTGGTTGGCGATCTTGCTTCTTAGAACCCTCTCATAGATTTTTATGATATTTGATGTTAGTGCTATCAATCTGTAGTTCTTTACAATTGCTTTACTGCCATCTTTGTGGAGTGGGGCTATGTCTGTTGTTTTTAGTGTGTGTGGGATGACCCCTGTGTCCATGCTCCCTCTCCATAGAATGCTGAAGGCACGCGATAGGGGCTTCTTGCAATTCTTGATGAACACAAAGTTTCATGAGTCTGGGCCTGGGGCAGAGTGCATGGGCATGTCATTTATTGCCTTTTCAAGGAATGTGGAGTTAGGATAGTATCTGAGATTTTTGAGATGACAAAATTTTGGGTTTCGTTCATAAAGAATTCATTTGGATTGTCGACCCTTATTCTGGGCAGCAGCTCGCTGAACACTGAGTCGTATTGGGACTAATATCTCACTCATTTCTAATCTGTCATCTGTGTATGTCCCATCCTGCCTAAGCAGGGGCCCAATACTTGATGTTGTTTTCCCCTTAGATTTGGCATACGAGAAGAAAAGGAACAAAAGTTCCTTTGTAAATACAAACAGAAACTTGAAGTTTCCAATTAAATCCAGTGGACCCCCTTGCCAAGCCCCAGCAGAGCGGGGTGCCCACACCCCTGCCTGAGTTTAGTAACCGGCTTCGCACCAAACACCGCAGAGCGGAATTAAATGGAGTTGGCTAAAAGTAAGCCGACGACCAGGTACCCCTCCTGTAAAGTGCCCGGAAGGCAAAACAGATGAGGTCAAGCGTCCCAGAGAGAACGGGGAATTTTATCATTGATACTCAGAGAGAGAGAGAGAGAGAGAGAGAGAGAGAGACATCCACACCCGACGAAGGCTGGTGCAGAAGTCTATTGGGCTTTTATATGTATGCAAGTGCAAAGTTGGCAGGCTGGGTGCAGTTTACACATTGATGATTTTGCCCAATTTGATTCCTGAGTTAAGCAAATTTACTTTTTAGCTGTTTTGCTAGTATGCCTTTCATTCTGTTGCCTGAGTACAAGAAATCATCCATTCAGTTATTAGAACTACCCTGTAAAGTGCACAGAAGTTGGTAATTTGCCCAATTTTACACAGAATCAACAAATTCCAATTTAAAAACAGAATTCAAAATGAACACTATGTATTCCAGCCATTAAAGCAACATTTCCTCTGTTCATTAATCATGTCCTCAGGCCTCTGCTACATTACACTGGCCTTCCATTTTGAGTCCATCATCACCCAAAATTTTTTAGTTTTATGCTATTTCTCGGATAATGAAGTATAACCAAGAATGATTGGTCATGGCTTACAGCATCCCAATAATTGAAGTTAACTTAGTAAAAGCCCATAAAACAGACTCGAGGTTGAGGAGGCCTTACCCTTCTTCAGGAAAAATTGGCAAAAATTCATTTATGCTACGTTGAACTCAATTTCAAGCTATTTCATGTCCTTAACCCTTAAACTGTCCAAACGTATATATACGTTCATGTGTGTACTGCTCCTTCAAATTCCTTCAAATTTAATGCGATAGGCCTGAGTCACCTAGACATGAGAGAATGGGTCTGCACCCTCAGTGTGCGCAGTAATAAAAAAATCTGGGACCACTTAGTACCTTGTGGGAGCACCAGCTCAATTGAGTGCCAGCTAGAGCAAATAGTGTGGCAAACACCAGGGATTCACTGATGTCATGTCGCATTAACACTCCCCTTATAAGAGGAAAGTAAAAATAGGTTAGATAAATACATGAGTGGCTGTGGGTGGGTGTGAGTTGGACCTGACTAGCTTGTAATACTAGGTCTGATGCCATGCTCCTTCCTTCAGAGGATGTGACCTGACTAGGTGGGTCATTGGTCTAAGCTGGGGGGTGACATGGACCTGCCTTGCATGGGCCAGTAGGCCTGCTGCAGTGTTCCTTCTTTCTTATGTTCTTATTGTATTCGGCAGGCTGGCTGGCTTTGGCTGTCTCTGGCTTTCTATCTGTCTATAACTGTCTATCTGTCTATATCTCTATCTGTCTTTATCTTTGTCTGTCTATATCTTTGTCTGTCTATATATTTGTCTGTCTATATATCTATCTACTGTATATCTATCTGTCCTATATCTCTGTCTCTCACATGTACACATAAGTACAGTTATTATACATAGTGTAAATTACCTAGGATAACCCAAAAATTCCAGGCAAAGTGCTATACATACAATGCTTTTAGATATAAGACATAATAAGCATGACTGGCAAGTAATACGCATTGTCACTTCTGCATCGTGTATAATACCTGTTGGTTTACGAGCCGCACTCTGAGACTGAGACAAGCCGACGGAAAGACACACACACAGGCAGACAGAAAGACAGATAAACAGAGCTAGACAGACAGATAGACAGACACAGACAGATAGACAATGGAAACAAAGAGAGGGTTCCCTGCTCACATTCAACAATGTCATTGGGTTGTCAGCATTTTCTGACACTTGTCATAACACCATTCTTCAAGGAGCTTCATATACGCCAGGCAGACAGAAAGACAGATAAGCAGAGCTAGACAGACAGACACAGACAGATAGACAGATGGACAGATAGACAGACAGTGAAAACAAAGCGAGGGTTCCCTGCGCACATTCATTCATCAATGTCATTGGGCTGTCAGTGTTATCTGACACTTGTCATAACACCATTCTTCAAGGAGTTTCATATTATACTCCAGGCACACATAGGTAGGCAGACAGAAAGACAGATAAGCAGAGCTAGACAGACAGACAGACAGACAGATAGATAGACAGACAGATAGACAGACAGACAGATAGATAGACAGATAGACACATTCATTCATCAATGTCACTGCCTTATCAGTAGTTATCTGACAATTGTTATAACACCATTCTTCAAGGAGTTTCATATATACTCCAGGATGTCTAAAACATTGCTGGGACCTATAAATACTTTGTATATATTTATTGACAATAGTAAATGACCAAGGCAGGTGAAAATGTTCACCTGTTGGTGTGATTGTGACTATTTGAGTACTATTTCAGTACCTAATATTAGTGTTAGAACAAAGATTGGCTATGAAATCACAAGAACTATTATAAATTGTAATAATCAGAACATAAAAATTATATAAATTAAAATAAAAACTAGAAAAAAAAGTATGTCGGCAATACTTCTGCAAGCGGCAGGACTTGATGTTGCCGTCAGGTGAGCATCCAGCACCAAATTGGCGGGCTTATATCTCGGTAAGTACTGGCCCTAAAATTTTTTTTTTTAGCTTATCCTGTTTATAAAAATGCGCTCTTCATTTAAAAAAAATGATTTTTTTTTTTCAAAATATTCGGAGCAGTACGCAGGTGAACGTAGATCTACGTGTGGACAGTTTATGTCCACAGTAGTATGTCTTCCATTCTATCAATTGATACTAAGAAACAGCCAATAAAATCATAAAAAAACGTCCCAAAAAACACCCTAGATTCACTTTTAAACCAAATTAAAGATATTTTCCCATAATGCTTTGCATGGGGGTAGGATTTTTTTTATACTCTGCATACTCGCCACACAGACCCATTCTCTCATGTCTAGGCCAAAATTTACAGCTCAGAATATTTGAGGGCACTGTACTTAAAACAGATATACACATGACACTGGTGTCAGTAACATAGATCTACACAAGAGACGGTGAAAGAGTTAACGTAAATTTTTTATATATACAGTAGGACCCCCGTATCTGTGGGATATGTTCCAAGGACCTACCGTGGATAGTAGCGAACCCTATACTATATGAATTGATAAATTATGCACAATAAGTGGAGAATTATCACTTTCATTTAGGCTTTGAAGAACTTCCATCACTACTTTGCACTTTGAGGCCATTATTAACCCTTTCAGGGTCCAAACCATAGTTCTACGTCCTCTTTAAGGGGGGCTCCTTGACGAGGTAAAGAGGCTATCGGTCTGAGGAATTGGGCCTTTTGGTCTTCTTCCTCAGACCGAACCTAATTACCCCTAATCCTCCCTTCCCTTTCCCATTTTCCCATCCTCCTTTTCCTTTCCTCCTCCTCCTCATCCCTCCCTTATTTTCTTCCCTCTTTACCCTGGGAGCTTCTCTCCACAGGCATTCTAGTTCCTAGGTAGGGG